>JBBPCZ010130432.1:0-23089 GCA_037974445.1 Brycinus macrolepidotus | reverse complement strand
GCACTGTCAAAATGACAGAGCATTGGCAACAGGAAGAGGCGCACAAACTTCCTCTTTCTCTCTGTCCCTCTCTCTCTCTCTCTCTCTCTCTCTCTCCCTCTCTCTCTCTCTTCGCAGCTGTAGGCCTGGTGGCTGGACTTCCTCCTGGTAGCCATTAAGTCATGTGTGTGTCGCTGGGTGGTCTGGCCTCCTCTCTGGAGCTTTAATAGTTTTCTACTGCTGCAGTCTTGGCTGTGTCCCGGGGGCAGAAAGGAGGAACCAGAATGAAAGAGAGAGAGAGAGAGAGAGAGAGAGAGAGAGAGAGAGAGAGAGAGAGAGAGAGGAGAAGAGAAGTTAAGGGTTAAAAAGAAAACTGGAAAATGGGATCAAGGAATGTAAGTGAAGAGAGACACTGAGAAAGAGAAGGTGACAGAAATATGAAAAGAGAGAGACAGAGACATATAATAATACTCTGTTTGAATGCTTTGAATATAAAATGATCAATAAAGCTTCTTTCAGTCAAATGTTCAGTCTAGAGAAGGAGACAGAGACACATAGAGAAAGTAAAAGAAAGGGCAGTTTGATTAATAAAGCCAGTATGAACCACTGGACGCCCCTCTGAGCACTTCCTGCCTATCGCCTCTCACTGCCGTCCGCCACCCCCCCTCCAGCTCTAATGGGACACAGCTGGACACCCCTTGCTCTGTCACTTTCTTTTATTCTTCCATTTCTTTTTCTTCATGGTCTCCTGCCCTTATTTTATTTTTGTCTTTACTTTTGTTGGTGAAGACAGTTGGAATCACACACACATGTACAGATATATTCCTCCTGGTACTGTTGGTATGTGTAATATAACATACACTACAGGCCAGACACTTGAAAGTAATGCTATCTTTGTAAAAATAAACATGGGAATTTCATTTTCTTCAATAGATAGCAGACAGTAATGTGCTTATTACCTTAGAATAAAAGGGTTTGACTAAATGTGTGCAGTACCTTATTCTTATCTAGTTTAGCTCCTGCTGATTCCTGCAGAGTTTTACTGCAGCTCTAATCAGATCCACCTGATTCCACCATTCAAATGCTCATGAACAGTTGATTTTTTTTATGCCTTTTTATTTCAGGCATGGTTTAGGTCTTCTGGTGATATCTCCTTAACATTTTAGTGCATTTTTAAAAGCTGTATGATAGCTGTCTATTTTAATTGGGCTAAAATTGTAAATAGTTTTAGTCAAATAAAATAATATTATTTTATTCTACACGTGTCTACCTATAAAGTCAATATTTAATAAAAGTCAGTATTTAATACTATACAAAATTTAATAATATACAAAAATTGGAAAATACAAGCATTATTCCTCCTTTCAAACAACAACCACATCTTTGAAAAAATGTTCTGCACTGCTCTCAAAATGCTCTTTAGTTTGAAAGATGCATAAGGAACGATGTATAAAGTAGGTTCATGCTGAACAAACTTTGCAAACCTATTCAAGTAAATTTTCCTTTAGTAAGCAAATTGAAATTAAGTTCTAGGTGCATGTATAGGAAGGTATTTTAACAAAGAAGTGCTTGTCTACCCATTCAAAAAAATGTAAAAAATATTTTTAAAAATCTCAACCCTGAAGTGCGTTTTCCAAAAGTTTAGTTTTCAGTCACCTACAATGCTGTTTGTGCGTTGATGAGAGGCCAAAATGTAGAGAAAAGAACTACATTTTTGAAACATAACATTAAAAAATGTGTAAAGGGAAAAGCATCCTAGCCGTGCTGTTCACAAATTCTGTTTTCAGTGGGTTCTCGCTAACCCGTTGGAGCAGTGCCACGTCAGTTTGGTAGTTCTGCTCTCAAACACGCTCACTAAACCTGGCAATTAACAGGTGAGCTGAACCAGGTGTGTTTGAGCAGAGAAACCACCGAATTGTGCTGGACACCGGGCCCCCCAGGACCCTAGTTGGGCACCCCTACAATAAACAGTGCAAAGAAGGCTTTTTCTTCTGAACAGGCTAGAGTATAGCACTGCAACACCATCTGAACATTCTGGAACAGACTGCTATGGTTAAACTAAACCAGTAAACAGGTTGAACTGCGTTGGCTTCTGTTAAATTGGCTTAATAGTAAAATATTTGTATCAGAATTACTGTAGCTTCTGTTGCTGCACAGCTGAGAATACTTGGCAACCTGTGATCAGAAATTGACCACTCATGAAGGGCTGGAGGATAACTGATGCAAACCATGCACGGAAAAAGATCAACAACGGTCTCCGACAGCAAGATAATTATGTCGACCAAGATGGACAGTGAGTGAACGGAGTCATCAAAAGATACCCCCACAACACATACACCAGTACCAGTGCAGCTCACACAAACAGGCCATTTTTGTGTTACTGTCGTGCTAGAAATGGTCCACTGTCTAAATAATACCTGGTCAGCTCTGTGGTGGTCTTTTCCCACTATAGGTCAGGGTATTAAGAGGCTGAGAAATTGAATAGCGACAATCTTTAATTGTAAAGCTACAAGTTGCACTTATTTGTACAGCTGATAAAATGGTTAATGGGTACTTCATGTTGTGTTTCTGGTATTTTGTACAATGACTGCAGCTGCGTACAGGTCTGACCTTGTCTATTATGGAATGATGTCCAGGGTTTTCTTACCAGCAGAGATGAGGGAATCCTTTTGAAATAAGCCCACACAGCTAGGTACTGTAGATGAACTAGTGCAAGCTTCACAACCTATTGGTACTTGTGGCCTAGCAGAAACACTTAGATTTAACTGGCCTAATCATTTTTTATGATTTAAATTTAAATTATGTTTAAATTATGTTATTGTGTCTCATTCAAACAGCAGGTTGAAAACAACAATGAATTTGCCACCATGCTATTGTTAGCTAGATTATATGACAAAATTCATTACAGGGTGACCACCCCCCATGCCTAGAAAATCAATATGACTTGAAATGAATAACATGTGAATAACATGAGTCATGTGCTACAGTTTTCATTAGGTGTGACTAGGAATTAGGTTGACCAGGAATGTTCTGTGAAGTTTGTCCAGCCTAGCAACAGTAGCTATAAATGTACACATTTGTAGGTGGACAACGGGTAGGCCAGTTACAAAATATTTTAGTCTGAAATTTCTCTCTCTCTGTCTCTCTCTCTCTCCAAGGCCAGTCAGTGTTCTTCCTGTGCCCCGTGATGGTTCTCTGATGTGGGGTGAATCAGGATATAAGTGGCCGCAGCACACACAGGAGAATACATTCATTCCGTCTGTTCCTCTGAGTCCCCTACAAGCCCCAGGGCTCCGGACCTCACCACTGTGTGTGTGTGTGTGTGTGTGTGTGTGTTCACACACCAGCCTGTCTCAGCACCACACACCCTGTGGCCCCTAACAGTTCCAGTATGGGGAAACATTTGTTCAGCAGATATTCCTCTGATGTCAGAGCTGTTCAGTGAGAAAGGGCAGCAACTCTTTTTAGACCATCCCTTAATGAATAAAAGACAGAAAAAGTGAAAAATCTTTACTTTTTTTTCTTAATAGAGCTTTCTGAGTTCAAGAACCAAATAAGGTGTTTAAACCTTTCTAAACCAGTTTAAAGTTTAAAGATTCTCCATGCAATTTTCTGTCTGATACTGTGTATGTCTCATTTTTTTCAAAAACTTAAAAATGTAGATCATTCCTTAGAGCCTAATTGACTCATGGTCAGTGTTTGTGTAATAGGCTACATGTAATCTAGATGAAGTAATCTTATTTTTAAAATGAACAATCAAAGTAAAATACTACTGAAAATACAAGAGAACTGATTGCAGTTACGTATTTTAAGCATTATTGTTTTTCAAGGAAAACATTTTATTTTAACTGACCTCAGCAAAATAGTATATTACTTAACGCTTCTGTCTACTTATTTTCATAATTATTTTCTAACTATTATCTATAGTGTGATGTATTTGTTGTGAATGAATTTGCTGAGAAAGTATGATGTTGGACATTTCTGTTTAGATTCTAAAATTATTTTTTCTGCCATTTTCGTTTGTCTGATTTGAGTTGAGCAGGAGAAAATTAGTTAGCAATTTGTTAGCAATTTGTTTATGTTAGTTCTGGCAGGAGCAGCTATCCCTGGTAACAGTACCACTACTAGAATCGAATTTTAGCTACAGCACTGGATCAATCCTGTATGAGATTGCCACCTAATATTGTTTCTTGCTAAGTGTCTCTGAGTTAACTGAGTGTTTTGCTCAATAATAGGTGGGTATGGTGTGAAGTGAGAGGTGAAATATATTGCAGTCTTTTTCAGTCGCTTTGATGCAATTGTCATTCCCCTCACTCTTGATGCAGTTCTCAAATCAGTAACGCAGTTGCCCACACACATTAGCATTACTCATTGCATTTATCCAAACGTCTGTTGTTTCTACATATATTTCTCTACGAAAGGCATTTTATCTCTGTGTTGATACATTTCTCACCTGACTCATCAAAACAGTTTGTACTTTTGTCAGTCAGAATTACAGATCCCTCACTTGTCTCCATACTGTCCTTCATTGCATTAGTGCTTTTGCTCAAATCAGTTTAGCAGTAAATTATACTACAGTTGAAAACAAATGTAAAGACATGTTTTCAGAAGAGGTTAAGTTGAAACGTAGTGAACCCAGGGTGGCCTTGGCTATTCCTTTTTACCAGTTATTTTTCTGTTCACCAACCCCTTCCTCTAACCTAAGTTCTGGTCCCACCCAGACACGACAATGATGAACAAACACACACAGGCACAAACTTACTATTCATACAGGGTTTATTTTGGTACACAATATTACAATACATCACCCTTCATAATGGCTTGTCTCCCCAGGTCTTCTCCTACCCAACACATGTGGAGGTAAACACCCAGGTAACTTCCCAAATCACAGCACTTCAGCACATTCCCACAGCGTATGGTTCTCACAGTCTGGATACAGCGCAGCTGGTAAGTGAAGTTCACAGCATACTAGATATAATACTGCAGGTAAGTAGGGTACACAAGAATCTCCCACAAACTCCACCCATAGGGGAGGGGAGGGGGTACATTGTCATCTGTTCCCAAGGAGATAATGCCCCAGATGAACCCACCCCAAAACAGAAAAATAATCCCCGGCTAGGTTGATTACTGCCACCCATCAGCCAAGGCAAAACATAAAGCCTACCATAATCCACAAATTATAACAAAAAACCCTGAAACAAACAATCCCCAACCAACAATCCCTCAGGCAGAACCTTGTGTCACACTTCCCTTCACCGGTTCTGCTGTCCAACCTTCCTGCCTTACTCGCTCTGGATCTTGGTCCACAGTTCCCCTCCTTGCACCCCAGCAGCTCTCTATGCACCCAGTCCAGTCATTCCACTTCACCACGGTGGAACGCTGGAAGAAGAGAGCAACCAAGAAGCACTCAGACCCCAAAGGCAAATCCACTGCCCCCCCAATTAAAACCTGACTTCCCTTTTTGGGGCTTGAGTGCGCTGTGCATCTGAGCCTCTGTCCCTCACTTTCACCACCAACCATTGCAGCACTTGCTTCTCACAACACCTCCAGATGGGGGACTTAAAAATGACAAGAGAAAGAGAAAAGATGATGTCCATTGTACAGCTTGGCTTAGGGTCACTGGGGATCTTGACTCCTTCTTACTCATGCTGATCTTCCCACAGGGTCAAGTGCACACAGATGACTGTGTCCAACAAATTCCCCCAGCAAGGGGAAATAATCCATTCATCATGTGGATCCTCATGACAAATGTACAACCCAAGCCCAGCCTCAAGCAAAGGGGCTGGCTCCGGAGCTAGCAGGGGAGCTCCCTTCTCTTTCACTGGGATAACACCTTCCATGGCCAGCTCCGGCTCTGCCTGACCAGGTCAGCCTATAGCTCCCAACATCACAGGCTCACAACATCACCTCTACCTGCCGCTCATCTTCTGCCCCTGGAATTCCTAGCTTCCATCCGAGGGGACAGGCTCACATGTGTCACCTGTGGATAGTCCTTGCCCTGTGGATGGATCTGGTACACTAGGGTCTGCAGGTCCTGCGGCCTCACCACCACCCACAGCCAAGGCTGTCAATAGGGGCTAACTTTACACCCCTTGTGTCAGCGAAAGTTCCTCATCAGGACCCACTCCCCCGGTGCTTCCTTCTCTTCTGCCACTGCTCTTGTTCTTACTGCTGCTTCAGATCCTATTGCCTTACAGGCTGCCCACTGTTTCCACAGCCACTCCCCACCAGTTACATGCATGCCGTGCAGCATCGGTCTACTGGAAGCCAGGGACTGCAGACAAACAGTAATAGAACATCCACTGCCAGGACCTTCCAGGGGTAGCTCACCTTAACCATGGCTCCCAACCAGACAACCATCACGGCCTACTTCCCATTGATCCACTTCGCCCCTCAGACCTGCCAATGGAAATGCTCTTGGTAGTCTCACTACCCATGCTGGCACTACTCATAGGGAAAACCACTGTCCAACACTTCTCACCCTCCAAGGGTTACTGGTCCATAGTACTAACCTCTCCAGCTTAAGATGATCACACTCTTCCAGGGGCCACCGTCCCATCTACGAGACGTGCCTTCTGGCCTCCACAGTGGGTCACACCCAGACCGACAACCAAGCACGTGCCTGGGCCAGTGCAGGATTTTACTCTTACTGCTCCACCCAGTCCCCCCTTGACCCCCGTCCCGCACCACAGCCGCCATACCGGGCCAACTTTACAATGCGTCTGTATTCTGATGTTCCCGGCCAGGCTTATAGCGCAGGTCAAAGTCAAAGAACACCAACTGCCTGGCCCAACACTATTCCACTGCCCTGAGCTTGGTGGTCTTCGGGTGCAGGAGGGGTCGATGATCTGTGAAGACCGTGAACTGCATACTCCATAAATGGTCCTTGAACTTCTCCACCACAGCCCACTGTAATACTAGTAACTTCAGCTTAAATGCACTGTAATTCTGGCCATTCTTCTCAGTGTTGTGAATATTCTGGCTTGCGCAGGCAATCACATGCTCTTGCCTCACCTGCACCTGTGTCAGCATGACCCCCAATTTATGGAAGCTGATGTCCGTATACAGGTGGAACGGTTGCGTGTAGTCAGTATATGCCAGTGTATCCCTCACAATTTCTGTCTTGGTGCTTTTTGATTTGATTGCAGATTTTTTCTTTGTCTACTTTTTTATACATCTCAGGAATTGTGTCAAATTCAATCCTTCACATTTCCTTTTCACATCCAAACATTGTTTTACTTTACATTACAATTATTGCAGTACTCTTTTCGAAGTCATTCAGGATTCAATTAAAATATAAAAACATTTGGTGTTGATGTTTAAAGCGTTGGTGAAAGGGTTTTATTCATTGGTCACAGTGTTGAAGTAACTGACTGAATTTCCTTTTTTTGACACGTGTAAAGAAGGTTTTGATTGATTTAGGGGTTTTGTGCAGGTGAGTCCGTGTTATGAGAGATACTTTAACAGTTTTGAGAACTGCATTGAGAGTGGTGAGAATGATGTTCCTGATGTGCCAATTGCATCAAAGTGACGACAGAGAAACACTGCAATAGTATAAGTTATAGTGTTAATAGTATTATTCCCCATCTGCTGGTGTGGTGTATGTTGGAATAATAATAATAATAAAAAATAAAATAAAATAAAAAATAAAAAATAATAAATAAATAAATAAATAAATAAATGAAAATAATAATAATAATAATAATAATAATAATAAGTTGATATAACATTGCTGAAAGACAATGTCTTTTTGTCTTTTAAATGGTAAGGTACAATGAGAGGTAAATGAGAGGTAAAAATATAAGATTAAAAGTAATTCAAAACTTATTCAGAAGCAATCAGATTAGATTACACATCTACACTTTTTGAGCTGCAGCCACCTTATAGGTCCACTATGTAGGTGTACAATTACAGACTGTAGCCCATTTGTGGCTGCACTGTTTGTCAGCCACACTCTGTCCCAGTCATCGTTGGTTAGTTTTTGGCCACAGAGCCACTGATGACCAGATATTTGGTTGGTGGACATAACATGGTAGTGTTTGTGGTGCCAGTTCACCAGACACAGCAGTGTTGCCATGTTTTTTACTGTCATTGTTACTGGTAGATTAAGAGACCCAAAAATATCTGGCCAAGAGCAGCTTTAATGGGCTACATGCTTAAGGAAACAGAGGAGCTACATGGTAGGGGATTCTAAAAATAGGGCAGTTTTCTATTGGTCCTTAATTTGCTGTCCTTCAGGTATGTGCTAAGGAGAGATGGAAATGCTATGAGAAAAGTGTAGCAAGTGCATTTCAAAAGAGACTAATTTGAGTGAAATAAAATAGTAAGGAAAGATAAAAAAGATAAAAAGAAACAGTAGCTCTGAAGAAAGAAGGGAGAGAGACAGAACGACACTGCACAGAGCCATGCTCACACGTTCATCAACTTCCTCCGAATGTTTCCTCACATCTGAGCAGTGCAGTGATGAAGGTGTGCAGAATACTTCCCAGCCCACAATCTTCTCTGTCACAGTGGAGGCGTCTGGACTGGAATGCCACCATGGTTCTGCTCCGCTAGCAGTGTTTACTGCCTGTAGACACCCGGCAGACGCCCAGCAGACGCCCAGGTTAAACAGGAAAAGACAAGAGACACTCTCAGTGGGACGCGCCAGTATATGTACACACACACACACACACACACACACACATACACACACACACACACACACACACACACACACACATTTGCCCTCAATTCCAGTTGCTAAAAATGTTTTCTGTTTTTCTAATGAATGTGTGTATCTGGTTTACTACAAATTTAAAGATATATTAATATTAACTTCATAATAACTTCTACAGCAGAGATTGAAATATAATACAAGGTAATATAAAGAAGACAACAGAGGATAGTTGTATTAATTATTTTGTCAAATTCAATTTATTGTGTTTCAGCCAATCAGATTACTGATTGGTAATAAAATTATTACTTTACTTTTATGTTAAATTCTAAAATTCTGCAAAACTAGAAACTTTCAAGCAAAAATCCTATATTTTGAAAGAAATAGGCAATTATAGTGAGACAGCTGCCTTGAAATAATATCTTTTAAAATACAAAATAAAGCATACAGAGCTGCTTAGAGGAGCTTGGGGCTCTCTCTTATTTGAAATGAGGATGTTTATTTAACAGTTTCATATTAGTGTGAGATTAACCATGGTGCTACCTGTGCTTTTGCTGCTCAGCTCATATTCACATTCAAAACAACACATTCAGCTTTGGCAGGTAGCACGTGCACAAGCAAATTATGTAAAAGGACGCACATTTAGAGGAAATTTGTAATATTAAAATATTTTTTTCAGTACATTGCATTTGTATGGGAACTTGCTTAAGTAATCTTCTCTGTCTCTTTGTCTTTTCTTAGTAATGCAATGGAGAAAAAAACTGCTGTCTAGTGGAACTTTGTGTTATGTTAGGTTTTTGAACTTCGGTTGAACAGTCTGTAGACATGTCAAATGTGCTGTAAATACTCTAGGTTGAGTTTGGTTGAGAAAAGAATTCCTGAAAATGAAAAAATCAGGTAATTTAATGCTTTTTGTGTGTAAACTTTGAAAAAAGATGCACAATTTAGTCCATGCTTTGAAGAGCTTTGAAAAAGTAAACTCTATATTGAAATGCATTTAACCAATTGTAAAAAGTTGTAAATAATAAACTGTAGCATAGTTATAATTTGTAATGTCTTGTCAAGTTCTCTGTGTTAGGCACGAACCCCGCAGCCTTCAGAGGCCAGGTGTTCATAAGAACTTAGCCAGCCTGGCTCTCTCTGAGTCTGTATGGCCCACCTTCTCCCATTAAGGCAAGGTGGCTGACCTAACAGAACTGGCAGTTAGTATTCTCCTCTAAGCACATTGACCTGTCAATGACACTGCATTTCCAACAATTTGAAAAGATGCCATGTTGCAGCACATGACTTACCAACATCATGTGAGAGGAGGAGACCTAACTAGCATGTGGAATTGGCAATGAAGAAATTAGTTAAAGTCTTCTGCCTCAAAATGTAATCACTACTTTTCCGGATATTTTGGAAAAAACTATTTTATCATAAATTCATACTTATACAACACTTTCAGTCAGTTTATAATCATTAACAGCTCTGTTCATCATTGTGGACATGTCTGACTTTTTTTTTTTTTATAGTTTGCAACAAATTATTTGAAAGTTGTTGTGGAATTCTAGCATTATTATAATCCTTCCATAAATTTTATCTGCAGCTACATTGGTTTCTAAATTTAAAAACAGAGACTTGAAAATACTACAACAGTAATGTAATTCCCAGTGTGTGAATGGATGGGTCAGTGTGCATAGTCTATGTGTGTGTGTGTGTGTATGCGTGTGTGTATGTTTGCATGTTTGTTTAAAGGTGTGTGCATATGTGTGTTTGTCTGAATGTGTGTGTGTGTATATCCTACATGTATGTACAGTAGTGCCTAAAGTGAGTGTGCTTACACACTGTATTGTACTCGTGCATTAGAGGGTGAGTGTTTGTTCGTCATTCAGGAATCCACTGAGGCACTGAAGTGTTGATGTGTGTATATGTATGTTTCTGTAATGTGTTTTAAAGTGTCTATGCTTGTGTGTGCATGTGTGTTTTTGCTGTGCATTTGAGTGTTTGTATTGTAAGCGTGAGTACTTTCTGTTCTTTCCCTGTAATGTAGTATCCCCACACAGAGTTCTATCCACAAGCTTTATTTAAACACACACACACACACACACACACACACACACACACACACACACACACACACACAGACACACACACACACACACACACACGCACTCATACAAAGAAAAATAAACACTGACGGAAAGAGAGGAAAATCTGCTCTGTGAGACAGATGAAGCGTGCGGTCACTAAACGCTGAACACTGACCTTGTTTTCAGACTTCAGGATGTAAAGTGTGTGTTTGTGTATTGTAGCAATAACACAGCCTTCACACACACACTCACACACGCACACATACACACACACAGCCTCTTCTCTGCCTGAGACTGAGACAGAAATACAAGACATCCCGCTCATGATGTCAGATTCTCATTAACATCCACTCTTCAGAGCACGTGTGTTTGTGTGTGTGTGTGTGTGTGTGTGTGTGTGTGTGTGTTTACTTACCGTATGCATGCGTGTGTGTGTTTACTTACCGCATGCATGACGTCTGGCATTGTGTTTGTTTTTCAAGTTGAGCTGTACACAGCGGATATAAGGATTAGAAGGAGCATATTGAGGAGAATATGTGTGTATGTTTGTGTATGATTGTGTGTGTGGCAGTGTCTCACTGACTTCAATAGCGGGACTGTGAGAGGTGTATGGTTCTGGACAATGTGAAGGCTAGAGTTTGACAGGACAGACACACTCCTGAGTAGAGGAGACCAAACCCATAGTCAAGCAGTGGCACACCACGGCCATTAGAACTAAGCCTTCAGTTCAAGCCATAATCCATGTGGATTCTAATAGTATTTTAACCTTCCTCTTGTGTTAACTTTCCGTTACTATTCCTTATGTTAACGGGTCGGTTTTGGCCCGTGTCTTAAATCAGCCATAAAATACCCTCAAAACAATTATTTATCATCCAATTTGTTTCTTACCTCTTGGTTACCTTGTTAGGTTTCCTTCTCCATGAAAAGATTGGTTTTAATATTTTTGGTGTGGCCCACTGGGCCTTTCCTTTGACAGCATACCTCTCGTTTCCAACAAAGAAAAATAATAAAATGAACCTCAAGAGAATTATATAAATAAATAAAAGGTTGTTATGTTACCTAACTATTACTGAGGGTTATTAGAACACATCTCTTAATGCAACATTGCATATTTAACTTGGACACTGAAAGTTGTAAAAAAAAATCAAGTTTTACCCTGTAAAAGAAATACTAACAACATTTCTGTTGTGATTTCCAGGAGTTCCCTACAGTTCCCTATAGAACGGCATTCAAACTTCTTAGTTCCTCTAGCTTATATCAGCACAGAAATTCAAGTGTGTTCGGCCGTATTCTTCTCTCTTTAATTCCATTTTTGCTAAAGCTCCAAAGTGAGAGGTAATGCAGTCCAGGAGCTAAACTAAGAATGACATCCAAAAAAAAAGTAGAATCAGAAAAATACTTGAAAATCATTTGAAAATTCTCAGAGAATGTTCTGATATTGTTAGATAGTGGTCCTGAGTGTTCTCCCCACATACAAATTGCAAAGAGGGAGAATTGGATAGAACAGGGACAAACTGGAGTAGAACTGATGGGGACTTGGGGCAACTTGGGGAAGAAACTAGCTGGTGACTGGGGTAGAACAGGAAAGACTGGAAACAGCTCTGGCCCAGAATAGCATGGACTCCACAAGACCACTGAAGGTGTGCGGTGGTATCTGGCCCCAAGCAAAGTCTGAGAGTGTGTGTAATGGATCCTGTTTTGTGTTTCGTGAGAATTGTTCCCAGATAAGTCTGTGCTATTGAACAAGACTTTGTGGGCATGATATTTGAAAGTGCACGCCTCAAGATCGTTTTCCCACTTTTGTAAGTCAAAATGAGATTGGAGGCAGAGACAGGAGCATCAAGATGCAGTACCCTATGAGGAGAGACAAGAGTAAGAGAAAGGCAGGCGAACAAGAGAAGAGATCAAGGAGTTGAGCTGGCGTAAGCTTGTATGCTGCACTCATTCACTCGTAGTACAATTTACATGGGCTGATATAATTTATTTTTATATTCATGATTAACAGTGATTAATGAATTATTTAAAAACTAGTTATGGATAAAGGTGCTGCCAGTTGTGTGTTTATGAATGACTTGTTTGTCACTGGGTCAGTATTGCTGATGCATAGTAGGCCCTTCGTTACTTTAAAACTAACCTTCATTTGGGTGATCACAGGGATATGAGGAGATCTGGGATGTAATAGGTAGGTGAGAATATTTGATATGTTAAGCGTTTGCATATGTCAGATTTTCGACTGCCTCGTTAGGCAGAAAAAAGCTGCTCTCAAACATTGTCCACTTAATCAACTGGGTGTAGTGGTGAAGGAATGGACCAAATTGACTAATAGAAGGTTTGCAGAATGATTTCCTGCTCCCTTTTCAAAATAAAATGAAAATGACAGTAGTTTATTTTGATACATGGCATGGCTGCTGTATTGCGTACTTTATGCACTTGCAAATTGGGAATTTGATATTTTATTATAAAGTACATTTAGATGTATATTTGCATATCCTTGATTATAGTAATAAAATATAATATTTTATCTATGAATTTAACATTCTTAAATCAAAAATCATTTTTGAATGTTTTTGATTTCTTTAGGACCACCAAAGAAGAACTATAGGACAGTCTACTCTATACTACCCTCTTTGCCTTCTCTCTCTCTCTCTCTCTCTCTCTCTCTCTCTCTCTCTCTCTCTCTCTCTCTTTTATCAGGTACAGTACTGACATCCTCGGCTGCGTCTCAGGCGTTTGATCCTCATGGTCTCCCCCTTGATCGACACAAAAGCCCCCCACAACAAATGAAGCGCCTGCTGCAGCCCCTTTAGAGGGGGCCAAGCGTCAGAGCGCATCGGAAACCGGCTGTAGTCTCTGTCCTCCATGGAGGTCTGCGTCGGCCAGCTCTGTGTGCAGCTTGCCCCCAGAAAAGTCCATTCAGCCGGGGACCTAATGACCACTCATGGCCCCATTCATCTCCACAATGGGCTTCTACACTGCCATTGAGAAGGAGCACAATGAAGAACATCGCTCCAATTAAACCCTGGGGACAATGACTGTGGGAGGGGAGCTGGTTGGGGTGTAATGGTGGGGTAGAAGTAGTAGGGGTGGTGGGAGTTCATCTCTGAAGCTCTGGGTACTGGAGATGGCGGGGTTGGGGAAGGGGTGTTGGGGGGTCATTCGGGTAATGAACGTCCCCGACCGGGTGCATCTCACCGGAGGTCTGTTGGAGTGGCGGTGCCTCTGATGTGTTATTAGGATCAGTGAGGAGTAATTACTGGGCCATGGACCCTCCCTGCTCTCTGAAGGGGGTGGGTGGGGGGGGGGGGGGGGTTTGAGTGAGCCAGGGTTTGGGGCTAAAGAGGAGAGGAGCAGGAGACGATGGCTCCTGCAGTGGAAACTCAGTTGTTAAGCTGTTACTCACCACTTTAAAGTTCATTCCTATCTCATCTTTAAAGAGTTGCAATAAACTAAAAATTGTGTGTATTCTTTATTTTCACATGTTTTTATTTTCTTTTTATTTTCTTTATTTGTTTTTACAGTACAGATATGATAACAAACTAACTGCATTTTAACCTTGATTAATTATTATTATTTGACGTGAGGAAGTATTTTGAATTATTCTTAAAAGTGTTGACCCAATTCAGGCCTGTCAAAGCAGAAATTCAAAAGAAGCATCACATTCTTTCTTTCTTCTTGATCAGTGTATGTAATTGAGTCAGGCACGTTTTGGGACAGCTGTACATCCACAAGGACCCCAGTGGCCTGGAAGACAAGGAGCTTTCAGTGCACAGGCCGAGAGAGAGAGAGAGAGAGAGAGAGAGAGAGAGAGAAAGAGAGAGAGAGAGGGGTCACAGAGGGAGGAGAGAGAGAGAGAGAGAGAGAGAGAGGGGTCACATAGGGAGAAGAGAGGGAGAGTGAAATGGAGAGGACGATAGAGAGATAGATAGAGGCAGGTAGAGTGTCTGAGAGAGGAAGAGACAGCAGCAAGGGATCAAGAGAGGAAGAAAAAGGCAAGGGGGATTTAATGTTGGAGGAATAAACATAGAAAAGAAAGAAAATAGAAATAGTTGGTTAAATAACAGCAGGCGAAAAGGCGCTGCTCGGGGGGAACCACTGAAACACATCAGCATTTTTTTGAGGAAAAAGTGGCGCACACAAAAAAAGGTTACAAGCGCCTGTGTAAAGAATCCTCCTCCATATTGTGGTTGTATAACTAATTATTGACATTTATACACAAAATAGAAGAAAGCCTCTAGAGTGGTGACATTTCACCGAAAAACCACAGACAAGAATACCAACAAACCCAGAAACAAAAGACAAGAGATGCCCCACTGAGTGTGTGCGTGTGTGTGTGTGTGTGTGTGTGTGTGACGCGTGTGTGCGTGCGGATGTGTGTGTGTGAGTGAGTGCATGGATGAATAACGGCACATGCACACAAAGCAGACAGATGTATACATTCTTAATCTGACACACACACACACACACACACATGCACACATAATTGCAGGTTTAATTTTAGAATACACTGAGATCTATAAAACAAAAAGTGTGTTACAATACTAGAAACTGCCATCTGCATTGAATACTTTTGTCCAACGCAGCAGGATCATTGTGTAATGATTTAGGCATGTAGTTTGCACATTGCTAATTTGTGAGTTATAAATCTCTTATTTGTTAGCTACATATGTCTCGTAGCTCCAGTGAAAAGCTAAAGGAACAAACACTAAACATGCCTTGGCTAATTGACTACATTTGGAGTAAAAGGAGAAAATGGTGTGAATCAGACTTTTTGCCAAACCATCATTGTAATACCTTAAGCAAGCTAATGTGTTTATGTGTGAGTGAATAAATGTAGCTTTTGTGTTGAGATGACTGTAGGTGCTGATACTGCGTTATCTGTGCTGGCTTTTGACAGTGTTAAAGCATGTCTCTATCCTCAGCAGGTCCCAGGAGAACAAGACAGTCGATTTAGAGTCTTTCAGGCACTGTGTGTGTGTGTGTGTGTGTGTGTGTGTGCGGCTGGGGGATCAGTGCTGGACTCTGGGCCTAAGGGAAAGGAGGGGGTCACAGAGAGTCAGAAACAGCCATAATCCCTGATAATCCCTTACACTGAGCTGACAGCTGAGGAACCTAGCCACCACTCTAGTGAGAAAGGGTGCAAAGCGCTTGTGTGTGTGTGTGTGTGTGTGTGTGTGTTTGTGCGTGCATGTGTGTGTGTGTGAATATGAGAGTTCATGAAAGAAAAAGGACTAACCAACCAGGAGTCCCTGACTTTTTAAAGTGAAAAGAAAAGTCACATATAGGCACATGTGTAATTCATTTATATTATATTTACATACACCTATCAGCCATAAAATTCAAACTACCTACCTATTTTGTGTAGGTCCCTTGTAAAACCTCTGAAGGCCTAAAGACATTAGCAGCAGATCCTTTAAGCCCTATACATTGAGAGATGGGGCCTCCATGGATCAGAATAGTTTGTCCAGCACATACTACAGATGCTTGATTAGATTGAGATCTGGGGAAGTTGGAGGCCAAATCAACTCCTTGAACCCTTTTATCATGTTCCTAAATCATTTCTGAACATATTTGCAGTGTAGCAGGGCACATTATCCTGCTGAGGGAGGCGCCTGCCATTAGGGAATACCATTGCATGAACGGGTGTGCTTGGTCTGCAACAATGTTTAAGGAGGTGATACATGTTAAAGTAACATTCACATGAGTACCATGACCCAAGGTTTAGACAAAGAATATTGCAGTTCTGATGTTCACATGCCCAAAGTTTGCACTTTCCACAGTGGACATTAGTCAGCATGGGCACTCTGACCAGTCTGCAGCTAAGCAGTCCCATACACAGTCAGCTGCAATACACTGTGTGTTCTGAAATCTTTCTATCAGAGCCAGTTTTAATTTTTTCAGCAGTTTGTACTACAGTAGCACTTCTGTGGGATCTGACTAGGCGTTCTAGATGGAGATGCTGTTTGGCCAATCTAAAACAGTTGCTCAATACAGAGTGTCTCCAGTTCCTCCAGTCCTCTTTTGTGAACTCTCCTCTTCAGGTTAGCCTGCAGGTTTTCCGTCTTGGATCAATGTTCCAATACAAGATCCAATTCCAACATAGTTTCAGTTTTTGGGCAGAGACAACCAGATTTTCATTCAACAAATCCTGGTCTGTGACAGCCAGAAAACATCACAGACCCTTCACCATATTTAACAACGTGGACTACCTTTTCTGTGTAATCATCCTGTCTTTTACACCCACCTTGAGCGTTTATTGCCAAAAAAGGCTGTTTTGTGTCACCTGACCATAGAACCCAGTTCAGTCAAAGTTCCAGCAGTGTCTAAGGGACTCCAAATGCTTACATTTGTGGTTCGATGAAAGGAAAAGTTCTTTTCTGGCATGCCTTTAAAATAATTTGTTGAAGTTTTGAAGACTGTTTTGGAGGCTCCAAAATGTTACCTTCTTCCACAAATCTTCAGCTATGATCCTTGGAGAAGTTTTTGTCTCTCTCACTGTGTGTGGGGGCAAAACAAACATTTGTTCACTACAGCTCTGGTTGTTTTAAACTTAAATCAGCTCATTATTATTTCCCAGTGAAACAGTCATATATACCTAATATTTACACCCCGGTGAGAGTCATGGATGACTATTTACCTGAATGCTGAAGTGGATTAAAACAAGTGAAATCTATATTGGAACATGCTGTAGTTGTATGCTCAAAATAATAGTAGTAATAATAATAATAATACAGACACAAACACACCCACACACAAGAAAAACAGAATGCGGGTGAATAAGGACGTGTAATGTGATGTAAGTAAGGCTAATAGTAGTCAGGCCACAATAGACCCTCAAAGATGTTGTGGGCTTTTGGGTAGATGATCTAATGTCATTTAGCTTTACAATGTGAAGAGCTCTCCAGATGTTTGAGCTGTTCCCTCACTCACAGTTAGAGAGAGAGAGGGAGTAAAGGAGAAAAGAGAGGGAGAGAAAGAAGCCTCTGGATCTTCTTGTGAGCTGCTATGTAGTTCAGTGTCCTCTCTGGTCAGAGGTGGCTCTAAACCAGGCTTCATCTGCCCTCAATTTACTCCCACTGTGACCTCTGACCCCTGAGCTCTCAGCACGGTGCTCCTTTCTTTAACTACTTGAGCGCCATATTGTTTTTAAATGAAAGGGCACATAAATACAGAGAAATACTCACCAGACGTTATTGTAAATCAGGAGCAGGGAGTAGAATCGCTGGAATGTGTGTGTGTGTCTTTGTGTGTGCGTGGGTACCTAGCTTTTTAATAGAATTTGTGTTTAAGGAGCCTTCTGCTTGTGTGAGATATTTCTTGTTTCTGTGTGTGAGGTTTATTAAAGAGTCTCACGTATGTGTTTGTGTTTGTGTGTGTGTGTGTGTGTGTGTGTGTGTTTGTCCATTGTGTGTGTGTTCCCCATTCTAACATAAAGTTCCTCATGCATTTCTTAGGATTTGGGAAGATATTTGTTTTCTTTCTTCATCTCTCTCTCTCTCTCTCTCTGTCTATCTCTCTCTCTCTCTCTCCTTCACTCTTGCTGTCTCTCTCTCTCTCTCTCTAACTCACTTTTTCTCTTTCCTCTCTCTTTCCTGCTTCCTCTGGCTGTCAGGAGCAGTTTGCAGGGGGGTAGTTGGGTGAATAGTGTGTGTGCGTGTATGTGTGTGGGGGGGGTATTATATCGTATTCTCTCCCTCTCTCTCCTCCACAGCAGATTTATGGGGACCCGTTCCCTCTCTAAATATTTGCCTTTCCCCCTGTACTGGGGGAGATTGATGGCGTTTGATGTGGGGGCAGGAATTGGGCTACAGGGTAGGTAGGGGTAACAGGGCAGTAAAAACCATGCGACTAACAGTTGCAGTGTGTGTGTGTGTGTGTGTGTGTGTGTGTGTGTGTGTGTGTGTGTTTGGGGAGTCATTTACACACTAGACCCTCTCACCATGGCTTAGCCTGGATCAAGGGCTAATTCCTGCATGTAGTAATTGAAGGAGGCACAGCTCCATTGGCTACATTCATGTGTAAACGGTTGACGTGGCACAAATCCATTTTTTTTTCCAAAATGTGAATTTTTTTTAAAGCTGTTTGAACTCAAAAAATTGGATCTTTTCAAATCAGATTTGAATTACTGGTCCTAGATTAGACACATATCCAGTATGTGCTCAAGTGAGTGTAATGTAAACAGTCAGATCAGAAATCACGTTTTGTGTTATGTTTCTTTGTGTGTGTGTGTGTGCCTATCACATGGGTAATCATCCACTGTTTATATATATGGACCATTTTCATTTCAGAAATGTGTACATGCAGGTCCTTTCAGCGACAAATACAGGTCTTTCCATTACACGTTCAAAAACAAGAACTGTTTCTAGAACTAGTTCTAATTCTAGTTCATTTTCTATCTGTTTAAGACAGCCGGAACCCTCATAATGAGCATTTACTCGTTTTTTTTTGTCGTTTTTGTCATGTTTATCTAACTCAAACATTTAATTTGGCTACTTAGCTACCTTGCTTGCTTGTTACCTAAACTAATTGGCTGATAAGAAACCTTCACCTGCTCACAAATAGTGTCTCCAAGTACACAGACTGATGTGTCATGAATCACACAAAGTGCTGATATGAAATAATACAGTGCACTTTTCTGCACTCACACATATGCACACACACACAAATGTCTACAGTTACAGTTACAAAAACAAGCAAACACAACTTAAATAATGAATGAATTAAAAAAATTGCAATTAATATAACACTGTAGTTTACACTGGTGCACTAGTGCTTAGTGATTTCACGTTCACCTGGAAGAGTAAAGAATTTGTTAAACTGTCATTTGCTTCAGCTGTAAGTGTTACCAAAGACAGAAGGGAACACATCAGATCCTGTTGTTGCCAATCATGAGTAGGTCCCACAAGCCATGAAACTAGAACCTTCAGTACTGGATCAGTAGCACTGGTGCAAATGTTCTGGGACTGCAATAGAAAAACGCCCATGGATATAAACCATCAGAAAGATCGAATCTGACTTTTTCAAAAAATCTGGGCTGAACTTTAACTTGTAATGTAAACACAGCCTATGATGAGAGCCAGAGGAAAGTGAACATTCCTTCAATGACCACTTTCGTTCCGGTGTGACATCATCTGTGTTCATCTGTCACGAGTGTGTATCCCTGGCTGCATATCTGGCATTATTGCTGTAGTCCCCCATGCTGGTGTCAGCTTTTGGTTAGGCCATAAATTTGGTGTGTCAGTTCCAGATCCCAAAGTGAAGCCCTAACATGCATTGGATGGGGCCACAGCTTTGGTCATTTACTGCATGTAACAATGCCTCTGAGAGGGTTAAAGGTCAGCTCCAGGAGCCAGAAGGGTTTGGAGAGCTTTCACCCCTGTCCATGTGTGAAATTCTGCCCTATTCACTGTATAGTGCATTATTGTGTCAGTCTAGTGTTTAGTAATGGGGACTAAAAGTATAGTGGGGGGACTTTTTACACACCCTAGCAGACACGGTATTCCCATAATGCACTGTGCAGTATGTGATGGAATGTGACTACTGTTACAGAGTGATGAGCAAACTATTGTAGTGTTTATGTTGAAATTGTTTATTTAAATACAAATTTCTTTTCTGTACAATAGTGTTCTGTATAGTGTTCTAATGTAGGGAGTAGTGATTAGAGAACCATTTCTATTCCCTATAATATTAATACTTAGTGCTCCTGATTTTCCAGTGTAGGGAGTAGCGATTCCAGGAACTTTTCTGAGCTTTTCCCTACAATGTTCTATACAGAGCTTGTTTAAGGGAACAGAGATAAGAGGGCTCTTTGGAACACAGTGCCTGTTGCTGAATATTAGTCATGAGAAAATTATGAACATGAATGTTTTGTCCTGATTGAGTCTGAGCCTTCTTTTTGATCAAAGAAAGGCACAAAAAAGTACATTATAATCTCTTCCATCTTCTCTCTCTCTCTCTCTCTCTCTCTCTCTCTCTCTCTCTCTCTCTCTTTCCCCCTCTCTCTCCCCACACTCTTAATTAGCTCAGTTCAGACAGCTTTAGGCTGACTTTGTAGCTGACTGTTTTGTCCAAGCAAATAACTGAATAAAACAAGACAGCACAGTAACACGGATGGTAATGGAAACCCATTCACAACTGCTGGTTCTCTCTCTCTCTCTCTCTCTCTCTCTCTCTCTCTTTCTCTCTCTCTCTCATCCCTTC
Source organism: Brycinus macrolepidotus (assembly GCA_037974445.1). Taxonomy (NCBI): domain Eukaryota; kingdom Metazoa; phylum Chordata; class Actinopteri; order Characiformes; family Alestidae; genus Brycinus; species Brycinus macrolepidotus. Next base: position 2,185 of record JBBPCZ010130432.1, on the reverse strand, counting down.
TCTGTCTGTCATGAGCAGTTTGCGTTTGTGTTTATGTGTGTGTTCCTTCTTTCCTTTTCTCTCCTTTTTTGCTCTCTATCTCTATCTCTCTGTCTCCCCTTTTCTCTCTCTCTTCCTCTCCCATGCCCAGCTCTCTCTATCTCTCTCTCTCTCTCTGCCAGGAAAAAAGCATAATCCAGGAAAGTCAGTGGGCTGAAAGTATCCTCTTCCCTTTCGCACCTGTTGTGTCAATATCGGATGGGATGTTTCAATGTGTGTCTGCATACATGAGTGACAATCCGCTAATGTATGTGACTAACTGGCCTTAATGCCTGAGGTATTTCAGTTCAGACAGTGATAAAGTATGAAACTGTATAGGATTTAGGGGAGCGCTCCCACAGAACATAAAGATTTAGTTCCTTTTTTACTTTTGGCTGTCTCACAATCACATAAGTGAGTAATGGAACCAATTTATTATACAACAATTTAGCCATAAAATAACATCAGCCCATCAAGATTGATGCTATAAATCAGTGCAGCCAAGAGAGAATATTCCCAATTGCACAATGAAAGCTTGGAAGAATCTTACTGCCGAGGGAGGGGGTAGAGTGTGAGCTGAGTGGGCAAAGAGTATGTATTCTTTTACTCAGCCATGATACAAGATCTGCAGCGAAGGAGAGGAGAGAGGGAGAACGCTAGAAAGTGAGAGAAAAAATGGTTCTAATGTGCCTAGTTACAAGTAAGCAGTTTAGTATATAGTCAAAAGCAATACTTACATACTGTCATAACATTAGTTAAAAAAATACCTTAAAGCACAAGTTGTCCTTTATATTGTGCAAACATTTCATGATGAATGAACCAGTAGAAATAGTCCAAAGTTACTTGGAGTAAAGTCTTGGTTCATTAAAGTTCTGATTAAAAGTTGGATCAGTCATTGTTAAATTGACCTATTTATGCTCTGCCCACATATGCATTCAAACTGTTGTGAGGATGGACAAGCTTTACGGAGCCATGTCAAAAATCACATTCAATTTAAGGAAAGGTTGCAGTGAGCAAATCATTTTTAATGCTGTTAAATTTAGAGAGCATAATTCATTTTCAACTACAGCTATTCTGTATGAGAGTGAAAGATCTCAATCAGGATATGTCTCATAACTGAAATTTTTAAGGATAAACCTCTGTCATGTTAACACTGTACCAGTGTACTACACTGAAACAAATAATGCAGTGAATGTACACTTGCACTCAAAAAAAAATGAAAAAGAAAAGGAAACAATGGCTTTAAATACATTTATTTTGTCAGCAAGTTCGACCAAATTGAATTAGGTTATTTAAGAGGTTATTTATTAAATGAACTTAACAAAGACATCTATTTTATGTAAGTGAAAATGAATATAAAATGCACCTCATTCACTTTTCTGAGTGTGTGACACACTACATCGACTGTGGCCAAACTAAGTAAATTCAATGACACTGATTATTTTGACGTAACATTTGTGCAACAGACAGACTCATTTAAGCCATGTAAATTCAAAGCATTGTGTTGCAGCATGGCTGAGGGTGTTTTAAGTAAAGTGGCCCCTTATAGTCACACGTGAACACAGTAGACAGTGTGAACAAGGTGAAATTCTTTCTCTGCATTTTAGCCTGGGAAGCAGTGTGTGGAGACAGTACCTTGCTCAAGGGTACTTCAGTGCTGACACTAGCAGTTGGGATTCGAACCTACAACCTTCTGATTGCAATGGCCCTAAACACTAAGCCACCAGCATAGGGGGGATTGATCAACATCAGTAAAGAGTTCTCATATCAGTAAAGTCATGCACAGTCACCAGAGATGGAGACACACAGATAGAAGCAGAAATCTGCCTCAACACTACAAAAAACTGAAAGCAGACATGAGTAATGACTAGTTCCATTAACCCAGTTTCAAGTTCTCAAGTAAAATGCTGATGGATTTGTAGTTCCCTGGGTATTTTCAAGCAATGATGTTTTTACCTTTATTTTTATGAGGAAAGAGCTCAGGTCCAGTTTAGTCATTAACATTTAGCCCCTAATTTCTCTTCAACAGGGGTCACCAACATGGTGCCCGCTGGCACCAGGGTGCCCCCAAGGACCACATGAGTAGACTGTGTTCTAAAAATAGCACAACTCACCAGTGAGCAGCGTCTAACATTTAATTTTATCCTGTTGCTATTCTTCTTTAATC
>JBBPCZ010130415.1:0-23092 GCA_037974445.1 Brycinus macrolepidotus | reverse complement strand
GCTTTTATGTTAGAGGTGTAGGGGATTTAGGGGGAAATCACCCTCCTCTAATGTCAGACATGACAGCTCCACGGGCGCTATATTTATTTGTTAACCCACAGGCCAGCTTTGGCTCATTACAGCTGGGGCTTTTAGTGGCTGTGTCAGCACATTGTGATGTTCAAAAATGGTTTAAAGGCAGGGCATTAACAACAGGACCTTCTCCAAAACCAATCAATACAGCATTGTGATGGACTTCAAAAAGATCTGATATGGGCAGCGTGCATCAGTTGCTCAGACAGCATTATGAAAATTTGGGCACGCAACACAAATGATTCAAGAAACGACCAAAAGAGTGGACTTGGTGTTTTTCTCGGATATGTCAGTGTTCAGCTTTGTCATAAACAAGTCCTTAATCTCTGTGGCTAACATGAGCAATAGTAGTCAACTGGTGACTAATTTGGGGGTTTTATGTTTTTTATTTTTATTTTTGTGTTTGTGGGGTTTTTTGGTAAGTTGGTATTATAATCAGCTCATGTGATAAAAGCTGAAGTCATAGCCGGCATAAACCCTTCTTTGTTGACCAGTTTGTCACTGAGTTTCATTGTTAGCTGCTTAAGCTTAGCATAAACACTAGAGCACAGTATCACTTTCTTTTTCCTATACTCATTCTGGACCTGTCTGGAAGTAGAACTTCACATAAGATGAGCATCTAAAAGCAGGCCATCGTGTAATGCTCAAACTACCCAAACACTATTACCCCACGGGAAGAAACACACCACTAACAACATGACATCACAGCAGGAGTTATTTCAGGCCAGATGTTTTCAGGCAAGGACTGGATCAGATTCATCCCCCTTTAAGATACGATGCAGCATTTTTGGCTGAGATATTAGCCCAATACTGAGACCCGTCTGTACTACCTAAATGGCCATTTCTAATAAACACTTTTTTATTTAATTCAGTAGAAAGATGACATGATCTCACTGGTCGCATGCTCAAAACAGTCACACTGGCTTTTGTCTGTCTTACACCAAGTTAAAGGAGGTGCTGTACAGTTTATTACACATTTGTTACTGTATGGAGGATTGGGAGCATCCCTTATCAAACATTACAGACAGGGACTACACACTGCCCTGATACTTCCTGTTTTGGTTGTAGACAAAAGAAATGACCTGGAATGTGACAACGCATCGCTTTACAATGCGCGAAATGAACACACGCGCGCGCGCGCACACACACACACACACACACACACAAACACACAAACACACAAACACACAAACACACAAACACACACACATGATCATTAAATCAATTGAGATAAGGTCGGCTGTATGACTAATTGTTTAAGGAGGCAGGATTAGAGGATATATATCACAGAACTTTTACAATCAAAAGTTTAAGGACTACTTGAGAAAGAGCAGAGGAGTGCAGGGCACAGACAAACCCAGGGTAAATGTACCATGAATATTTAATGTAGTTAAACATCCTGAAGTTGAAGGTGCTTTTAGCTCTCATACCTCTATAGCAAACTCATCTGCACATTTTCGCAGCTATCAGACAGACATTTCAAGATTCACACTAAAGCCTTACTTTTTCCCATCTTGAGTGTTTTTTGATTGCTAACTTTTGCATACAAGTCTCGAAATTCACAACTGTATTATTTTAATCACATTCTTTGTGGCTATAAAACACTACTTTGAAGCATGTAAACAGCCTACAGTGAGGTAGTCGGGCTAAAATATAGCCTCTACACAACCTTCCAGAAATGAACAATGAGAGAAGTATTAGTATTCATAAGTCCTCACACCTTCCAAACTTATTCACAGATACCTGATGTCAGGAAAATAAGTATTATTTATTAGCATTATTTAAATAAAAGTGTCTATCATTCACTGAAACTGTCTTACATCATTTACTACTTTCAACACTTTACATCATTTTGACTTTCAACTGAATGTCAAAATGCTAGTTTGTGTCAATGAGCCCTGCCTGCCAGGTAAGTTGTAATTTTGCACTCTTGCCACTTTCGACTGAATTATTCTTAAATACTACATAAACAAAATAAAAGTTCACGTATTCATGTATCATGTATTTATTTGTGGCGAGCATGTGTAGATTAAAAAAAAAAAAAACATTAAAAATGAACCTTGCTCAAACACTTCAGAAATTATTCAAAAACAAAAATGTGTTAAGTTGTGCCCCTCTCTCCACTATTGATCTTTTTATGCTGTACCATTCTCACTATGTAAACTCCTTTGCAGTATGTTCTTTACATGCAAGTTTTTTTTTATTGTTATTAATCTGTTCTTCTGATGTAAAGTCTTAGGGTTCTTAGGTTCCTTAGGAGAAGTCCCTCAGGTACTACATCTCAGTCTCCCTTCTATACTAATTTTCATCCCTTGATTCCCAAAGAAATCTCCGTTCTGTGTAAAATTAGAGGGTGTCATGAGAAGAGAATGATCGAGCTACACAGATCACAGTAACAGCAGGCTAAAAGGCAGAATAAATGCTCACACAAGCAGCTGTTTAAACAGCTGTTACTATTAGCTGGCTTAAGTCAGATTAAGTTGTTAGCTTTGAGGAATGTTGTCATGGATCAGGTAACTGAAAATGAAAAACTGCTAACCTACTAATTATATAAAAGATAATCAGGAGGATTTCCATTTTAATCTTCCAGTAAAGCATCTTCTGTTTTACTTTTTTGTCTATTAATCCAGAGAAATTGTCATTTGACCATCACATGATGCGGTATGTGTGTTTTAATGGGCTGTTTCATGAAACTTGTTTGAAGCCTTTGCAAATGTTGTGATTTACAATTCACAAACGAAATGTAGTTTCAAGTAGGTTCAGAAAGATTTAGTGCTTCAGCCACAGAGTTCTTCTACAGAGCTTGAGGCTTGAGTGCTTGAGAGTTAGGGATGGATATCAAGAACTGGTACTAAACTGGTACTGGCTCTTTACTGGTCAATACCGAAATATGGATAAGCTCCAGGTTATATCTGTATCAGTAAAATTATAATTGTATGTCTTTGTTTGCACTAGAACATATTGGTAAGGTAATGGTGGAAAAGAAATGGGATAAATGGGGCAGCTGGTGGCCTGGTGGTTAGTGAGTTGCCCCAGTGATCGGAGGGTTGTAGGTTCTAATCCCAAGACTGGCAGTGGCACCACTGAGGTACCCCTGAGCAAAATACCGTCCCCACACACTGCCCCCCAGGCGCTGCATTGCTGGCAGCCCACTGCTTCACATAGTGAATCGGTTAAATGAAGGGAAGAATTTCACACTGTTCACACTGTGTGCTGTGCTGTGGTTCACATATGACTATAAGGACCATTTTATTTTACTCATTTGTGTTCATAGTCCAGCTTAGAGATGACCATCACAACACAAATGAAGTGGAACAGGATCCAGGATCCAGGAACCCAGAACACATTCCTCATTTGAGATTACAGCATTAACTTTTACAGGTATTTGGTCTGACCTGATATACACAACTTCATTAAGCACTAAAGCTAAAAGTACCTGCCATTCTGAAGTGCACTCCTCCCCCTCTTTTTCTAACATACTTCCTTGCATCGGCTCGGTGTTTACAAATGTGCCATGCAAATTTCATCTCCGTAACCCTGCCTGTTACTAATGTATGTAAAAGAGCTCTTGTGAACCAAGTTATCAAGAAACCAAGTTATCACTCAGGCGTGGTAGAACAGTGCTGCTACCTGCACTCTCAGGCCTCCTTCACAAAGCTATCAAGCGCTGAGTTAATGATTCATTTGCCAGCCTAAAACAATGCACATTCCAAAGTCTGTCAAAAAAGAAATCAAAAGCAACTTCAGCTGCTACGTAACCTCTGGTCATGCTTTGGGCGGTTCCAAGACAGCTACCGTAAAAATTAAACAAACAAACAAACAAAAAACCTGTTTGCTCTCTCCATTCCTTAGGGCCTCTAAGTTTGGTTGGTTTTCTCAGAAGATGTTTACAACAAAACATTTCTTCCAAACAAACCTTATGCAATAATACCCACTTCTCCAATACCCAGTTGCGTGTACGCATTTAAGTTGCGTGTACGCATTTTTTCTCTGTGTCAATACAGTACACTTTTACCCAACATCCCAACAAGCATGACTGTGTTTTCAATTCCTTTTGTGTGTGTGTGCTGCTTGTGATCAGTCTGCGTTATGTGAAGGAGGAGCATAAGAAGTTCAGATTTTAAACGCACTGCAAAGTAACGAATCAAAAACCAGATTAAGGCTTCTTACTACTTATTATTATTCCTATTATTGCTGTTATTAAGGTCGTAAATCATATTTATCCCACATCTCTCCTTTTGCCTTTCTTCTCCTTGGAAGCAAATGTAAATCCCCAGTCACACAAAACCATAAAACCTTCAAATAGTCAGAGTAACGCTGACAGTTCGTCAATGGCACTTTCTTATCAGAAGGAAATCGATTAACCTCATCCAATAAACCGCGAGTTAAACTGTCACAATCTCTCCTGGTAAGATTCAGCCAGCTTCCTTATCTACTCTTCTGTAAATATGACCCTCAAAGCACCATGGCAAAACACGCAGCACTACCCTCCCCCCCGGTATCAGAGGACCATCTGGGCAGAATGAAATAACTTATATTGTTTACCTGTGCATGGTGGACTCTTTCTCCACGTAAGGGTGCTGGAAACACTGTCCTCCTTTTCTCATGGCTTTCCAGAAGTGAACTGGGCAGGTTTCAGTGCGAGCACTTTGCTCACAACCTGAACCTGCCTCCTACGCCGGAATGTGGCCCGAGCAGCGCTGCTATGAAAAGCACCTGCCATAGGTATTTCCTCCTGCATTTATCTCACATGAGGTCATCAGTTTTGGTGACACATGTGTGCTTTACTCAGGTTCAGCTATTTATTACGTTTTATGGCTGCACGCATCTTAACCAGAGGTAATTTGGACATCAAATCAGCATACTAGTACATCTCGAGTAAAGATGCTTGAGTTTTCATTTTAAACGGCCCATAAAACGGAAAAACAAAAACATCCTTGCCTTTCTTAACACAAACAATTGACATAGTATGTTAACAATGTTAAAGATTTACAACATACCATTCATTCCTCAAGCTGCATGGTCCATTTATGGACACCGATATTGAAAAAGAGCTCACTTTGAATTATTTATTTTTTTTATGATGCCACAAAAAAACAGCACATTTACACATATCCACCTATTCAACTTACAGCGGTTTAGCTCTGACCATTTAAAAGTCATGTTTAAGTTATAAGGAGAGCTCAAATTGCTTTTTGAGGGAGGCACAATGCAGGAAAGAACTGAAGTCATTTACATATCAGTCTTACATATCATATAGCAACAACATTTAAGGGATAAAGAGAAATAATGAAAATCTTTATGGAAAAAGGACCATTTTTAGTATATAAACCCACATATGCATCAAAAATAGACCTCAGGGGAAAAAACAAAATAGTTAAAACATAGGACATGGGCCCTTTAATAGATTGTCACCCTCATAAAGAGTTTTTTTCCTTCTCTGCTAAAGTTATCGTTCCACTGATAGAAGGTTTTGTTCTGGCTGATCCCGAAACCAGGTACATTTTAATGCCACACACTTCCACAACCTCTGTATGACAGGTTATCTGAGCTCCATTGTCCCCTGAATTTACACACTATTGTTCTGAGCTGAGAGGTACCAGCTGCCAGAACACATGCATGTTCAGTGTGTGATGTCCTCAGAGGGGAGCCATGACACAGCTGTGTCACAGCTCAGCTCGCTGCCAAGAGACTGCCACTCCAACCACAACTCCGCTTCCTCTGCTCAGAGCTTCAGCAGTACAATAGGGGCAGCCACAGTCAATGGGCCACAATCACGAGACTGCGACATAAAAATATCAGAAGCGAAACAAAAGTTGGTTTATGGGGAGAGCAATGACGTCCCCATGTCATGCTCAAGAAAAAAAAAAAAGACAAAAACAAACACGTGGGAAAAATAATAAAAGACAAAAATCCTAACAAAACAAGAATTATAAGAAGAACATTTTTTTATTTGATCCAGAGTCCAAACCAAGATCACGACATAAATGCCATTATAATGATATTAGGTGCCACTGCTCCGGCGTGGAAAGTTGTGTTGTCGTCTGGTGTATGGAAACGTCTGCATTAGTGCCACTGAGAATCCAGTAGAGTGAACTTCTTTTTATCTGCTTACAAAAGACACACTAATCTATACATACCCTTTTCGTGTGTCCCATTCTTAAGGACCACCCACCTGGAGGTCAAAACAAGGCTTTCTCCCTCTGCCCACCAATTATTTTTACAAGGTGTGTTTAGCCAAAATGGTGTCGTGATCGCAAGTGCCCACAACATGCAGTTCTTTCTCATATCTTTGTTTTTCTGATGTAAATATTCATTGCTTGACACAGACAGAAAACGAACAGGCCTGGACTATGATCCAAACAAGGTGTCCAAAGCAGAAAGGAATGCTGTGTATCCCAAGTGCAAGGCACTGAATAACATCTCTCTAACCAAATCCATCTGCTCAACCACACAGAACTGCCTTTGAGAGGAAGATGCAAGTCTGAAGTGAGGTAAGTGACCAATAGTGCTGATAACAAAATATCTTAATAACAATTCCATAACCTGCAATGTCAGGGCAGCATCCACATTAGCCTCCAACACAGTGACGGGCTACACCAGCAGGTAGTTTGCACTTACTGCAGGCCTGTTCATGTATTTTTTATCAGTTCGCTTTGCTGGTTTGTTTAAGATCATAAAAATATGGAGACGAAGCAAGCAGCACAGGTACCAGGCAGGCTAGACTAAACATTCAACATCCCCCTCTGCCAAGTTAACATGGGAGTGCACAGGAAGCTTCCTTGTGTAGCCTACGCTTGAATTTGCCAATATGCAAAATTATGTTCTGCATTTTTAATTACCTTGAATACAAACAAATATCATATTGTAAAAATGACTTCCTTATAACATACCACATAATAACGAACTTTTATGTTTTTTCATTTGTCAGATCAGTGTCACATCTGCTGTCAATAAGAGAAAAGTATGTTTGACTTGTTACATACAGGGACCGCAAGTGCCCATGACTTGCCCATAGCTGTTCTCATATCTTTGGTTTTCTTCTGTTGTTAGCTGATCTAAACATTCACCACTTATAACAGATGGAAAATAAACAGGCCTGTGCAGCAGTTCTATGGAGTTTCCAGTGTTGGCCAACGTGTTGGAAGGGGTTTTTGCCCTTCACATCTCCATGAAAGTCACGTGACTGAAAACTACTGATAGACACCCAAATATTCAGGGGTCACTGAATAATCTCATAAAATAATCATATTCATCACCCGAATGCACAACACCTACATGCCCCCATTAAAGCTAATGTCAGTTACAGGCACATTCACAAAAACCATGTAAGCACACACAGATACATTACAGACTCTGAAAGTGAAGGGCTCAGAGTTGAGGCGGGTGTGTGCGTGTGTGTATATGTGTGTGTGTGTGTGTGTGTGTGTGTGTGTGTGTGTGTGTGTGTGCGCGCGCGGGTGTGGTTTCAGCTATTTTACATGGCAGTCATGTAGGGGATTTAATTAGTTCAGGAATAACAGGTAAGGAGATTACTAAAGGGACCATACCATTTAAATACCACACAGATTATTTTAGCCTTCAAAGAGCCTTTTTAGCCACCGCTGAACGCTGCCAGAAGAATCAAGTACAAGACCGTTAATGAAAGGTTATTTTTTATAGACCGTCCAAGGACAGCTGGTTGAAATGAGCTCTTTTCCAAAGAACAAAAGGCATGAAAATAAGGTTTAATTTTTGGCACCCACATGGTTCGTGTTGTTCTTGCATTCCTTAATGTTATGCTATTTGTTTGAATTAAGTGGATTAATAACAGATCACACAAGTTGGGTAGCAGAAAAGTGTGTATTGTGTTAATGTGGTCTTCTTGTTTTGTAGGATATGAACAGGTCATAGTAGGACGTGCTGATGAATTTAGTATGGCACAGTGTGAGAAACCTCTCTACTTTTAAAAAGATTGATTCTTCCCTGGCTTGCAGGCCCTTGTAATAGACATTAAGTAACTTCTTTTTTTCTTTGCTTTTTGTTGGTTCGACGACTCCTTCAGTAATGATTTAGTATGCTTTGCTCATGTTGTGCTGTTCTTGTGAAACATTGTGTGATTGCTCTGTCAGCTTACTAAACATTTAAATGCCACAGTTAGCTTTAGCTAGCAGTACAGCTCTTTTCATGATCGATAGTTGTTATTAACTATTAGGTACTGATCTTCCAGCACTCCTATTCAATATTATAGCCAGGCGTATACCCAGGCAGGTAACAACTTCTTCGGTATCACCACTAAAACATCCAGAACGCATGAAGCTCACCCTCACACTCATCATGTATTACACAAGCTTGTCCAAACAAAGCACAAGGCTAAGAGTTCTTTGCTTAGCCAGTAAAATAAATCAACAGCAGAGCAAGTCAAGGATGACAGTTTCAGCCTTGATAACACAATCACTGGGATCTCCCACAAACATGTCATTCATCTGAGAGGAGAGAGAGAGAGAGAGAGAGAAACAAAAAGAAAGAGAGAAGTGATCACGCTTTTCATCTGAGAAGTGTGTGAGCAAGAAAGAGAAAAAAAGAAAGCGGGAGAGTGAAAAATAAAGAGAGGAATAAAAAAAGAAAGACTACCCTGTCACTGCCTGGCATCTCCTGGCTCTTACATCATCTTTCGATCAGGACAACTGACCATTCAGGCCCTGAGGATCAGCAGAGTGTGACACACACTTCAGCTGCTTTACTCACACACTTTAGAAACACTGAGTGTGACAGTAAAGTGAGGTTCGAGCAGAAACAGGCCTTCTGTCACGATGCATGACCATCACAACTTGAACCGAGTGAAGTTGTTCCTTTTATAACTTGTGCTTACTATGGCTAAAGCTTACAAGAGAAGGTTCAAATTTCTCTTCTCAGCTTCTCGAAGCAGAAACAACCAGACTAGGACCAGCTTAACTATACTAAACAGAGATAGATGATAACACTGTGAGCATTTCATTCTGATGGAATTGCCACTGTTTTAATATAATGATGTAAATTTATTGCACGCTTTAGTTCATGTGTCTGGAACAGTGGGGTCCTTTAGGCTGCACACTGATAGTATCACAATTCCACCAATATATACACACACACACACACACACACACACACAAACACACACACACACATATATATATATATATATATATATATATATATATATATATATACACACACACAGAATGTATGACTGGATCAAACATCTATAATAGCATGAACATCAGCAGACACTGACACAAAAACAGTCACATTTTTCACACCAAGCTGGGCAGTATTTCTTGTCTGTGAGCTCTGCACAAAGTGAAATAATCAGGCTAATTTCTGAAGGGTGTGCAGGCCTGGGTGCTGCCCCGTGGTGGACAGCTGCTGGAGGACACAGCTGACACAGGCTGTCCCAGCCCCGGGTGGGCAGTGTGAGGGGGAGATGAGTGACTGCTTACTGTCTACTGACTGATTCCTGCAAGACACTGCTCTGCCATTACCACTGTTCCATCAATGATTAATGACAGCTCTGGAGAGCTAGAATGATTAGAAGTGAAGGCAGGGGCACCATGTGAGGGTCATTTAAAGCACATTCCTGTTCTGCACACAGCAGGCCATCGCTCTGTTTCACTCTCAATACAACCAACACCACCCTGAACGACTTAAGACTAGACTAGACTCGTTCTTCCTAATTCACACACTATCTGGGAAACACACCTCGGACTTCAGCCTCCAAGCCCTTTAAAGAGTGAGGACAGCGTTACCTGCTACCGGGGGAGTGTGGGGCATAGCTCTCCTCCACCAGATGAATCTTGGAGGGAGAGAATGAATGGTAGGCGGTTAAAACGACGCTTCCCGAGTCTTTTAGATCCATGTCGTCACATCACAAACACGTCAAAGATGTGAAAAGACTGGACAGACTACGACAGACCAGCAGTCTCTGCAATCTCCCACCAAATTCACACCAGAAAAAGTAAACAAAGACATTTATTCCCCCCGGTCGCTAGCGCTCCTGCTGCACTCGCACGCGATTGGCTAACACCGGAGACGTGCCGCCCCTCACATCCAATCAGAGGCGGGGATTCCTGCATATATTATAATCTTATTTGTGTCGAATTAAAGGGGAAACATCTGAGCAAATTAAAGGGTAATATTTAAACAAAGCAATTTGGAGTAGTTTAATGTGAAATTCTCTGACAACAAACTTAGAGAAACGGGTCAGAAAATAGTTAAATAGTTAAATTTACACTCTTAAAAAATGGTTAATTGTAGAACTTATCACCTCAGATTTCTTTACAGTGGTGGTGATAGGAACCAGACCTCTCAGTGTTTTGATGCATCTAAAAGTTACAATACATAAAACTGTTATACTAAATGATTATGACTTTAGACACTGCCTGATGCTGCTACTCTATAGTTTTGTGATGAGCTTCTTGCCTAAAACATAAGTTATGAACATATGCCTAGTGGAGAGGTACATATGGAGGGTGCAGAATAGCGCCCACATTTATTTTTCACAGACTTACCACTACTTAACTATTATTAACATTACATATGAAAACCCATGTATGAAGACACATGTATGGTCACTGGTCAATTTGCAAAGCGGATAAAATTGCTTAATTTGTGCTGTAGACCCCTTCCTAAGCCCTGTTTCCATCACAGTAAAGTGGCCCTTTACAGTCAACCCTGAACGCACCACAGCACACAGAGCGAACAGTGTGAAATTCTTTCTCTGCATTTAACCAATTCACCATGTGAAGCGGTGGGCAGCCCCTGACACTGCGCCCGGGGAACAGTGTGTGGGGATGGTACCTTGCTTAAGGTGCCTCAGTGGTGCCACTAGCAGTCCTGGGATTTGAAATGAGCTCTCTAGAGCTTGGGGAGTTGCCCCTGAGTAAGTTTCTCTACAATGCACCATTTCACACCAAACCACCCTGAACAACAACAGAATAATGCTAAAATTCTAAAATAAATAAATAAATAAATTAATTAATTAAAAACCTTTTTTAATGCTGTACTTACTTTTTCTCCACCGCAGATACCTTGTGCTGCACAACGGCCGTGTATCTCTTGAACACATTGTTTACCTGCTTTGCATTTCTTCCATTTATTAGTTCAGTTTGAATTATGTATACATAGAAGAGCTCCCAGCATTCATTGAGAATGGCGGTATAGCTTTGTGTAGCTTTCAAACAGAGCCTGCACTGGTTCATGCTGACCACTGCCCCCGGTCACTGACCTTTGCTGTGTAGGTCTTCCCTGTCTCAGATAACAGGGGAGTCACATTCAGTATGACAGTCTCTTCAATAATACATATTCTGATGACAAAAGGGGGTATTTTCCCCTTTTGCTGCTATACATGTTTCCACTGCGTGATGACAGACAGGCTGCAGATGAGCCTGTAGAGAGGCTTCAGGAAGTCTCAGCAGATGCCACCGTTTAGAGCATAAACCCCAGCTTGATGACAAACTGCTTCAGAAACAAAACTGATAGTGCTTATAGAGAGCTCTGCCAGTGTGATGGCTCACATGTCACATCATGTGTGGCACACCGGCCTATGTGAGAGGGAACAAACGCATGTCTCCTGTGTCTCATGACCTACATAGTGTATGTTTCTTCTCAGGCCCTCAGTGCCCACTGGATCCTCTGGGGACTCTCCATAATACACTCCGTCCTCCGCACCGACCCGTCACACTGCTTAGCACAGCTTTCTCACTCACTTCTGTCTGACCTACTCCGATACACTCCCGTCTGGAATCAGCATTTCTGAAACACTGAGATAGTTGGGTTGAAGAAACGTGTAGCAGGATGGTAATATGCTAATCCTGATCAGTTTGACAGGTTTCAAATAATTAGTTGGAAGTGGCAAAAAAAAAGAAGAAAAAAAATTCATTTTAGAATGCTTAAATTACAAAGAAGGCTGTATTACACTGAAAAGCATTTCAGATCTTTACAGTGTGTTATTAATCATAACAGTATAGTATTAATAGATCTTTACAATGTTTTATTTATCACTGAAAAGCCTCTCGTCTCAAAATAAATGAAATATTGAATAAGACATCAAAAATATCTATTGCTGTCTACGTCACAATATTAATTCCTTTCACAGTAGCCACAAAATGTAATTTCAGCCTGTTTTGGAGGTTGTTTAGTTGAATTAAAATTTGAACCTTGTAATATGATGTATCAAATGTCAAAATTGATTGTAATGTTAATGTTTATTATCAGAAATTAATTAATAAAACATCAGAGAAGTCGACTGTCATACATTAAATCTATATTGTATACGTTTTTATTGCATGTAAAATGACAAAAATGATTAATATGGCAAGTGATTTCAACCATTTGAACTTTAGCACGCTTCTGAATTGATTAAACTGATTCTCCTACTGAGGTTAAGGTTTAAAAACAATCAACCTGAAACATTTACATCATTTGAGCATTATAGCCTAGTTGGATTGGCAAAGCTCTTAATTGTCAAGTCAAATCACATCAAGTCAAATTTATTTGTGTAGCATTTTTCACAACAGACGTTGTCACAAAGCAGCTTTACAGCAGTCTGGGTCCAAGCCCCAGGTGAGCAAGCCAGAGGCGACAGTGGCAAAAAAAACTCCCCCCAGAGCAGAAGAAAAAGTTTTAAGAGGAACCAAGACTCCCTACCTCTTCGGGTCGACACTGGACAGCACAGCAATCACACCTGAAGCAATTAGTGACTGAGACACATGTAGCAATTCATAACAAATGACAAGAAATGACAGTTGACTTGTTGCACAAACCAGACTAATAATGTTAGAGTTTAGTACTGACTGTTACGGGCAGTATACATTGTACGATTTTGGGCGGTCCCAGATGAAAGATGACAATCGTGAAACAATCATGACGATTTCTTTGCTTGTGGCTCCTAAACGGTGGTCCTACGTCACACTGTGAGAGAGGTTCACAGACGGCCATTGTCATGATGACAGACTGTGTTTATTTTCTGACAATGTCAGAAATTTAAGACAATCATCTCACGGTGTGTGTCCTACGATTACTGACTAGCCATGACACAGCACTCAGAGTTCAAACAACATGGAGTAGAAATGAAGCAATATCGGTACATGGGACACCGGTACGCCGCCTCTTCTTCAGATTTTTCTCTGCACACATTAAAAGCACGATTCCCAGATATTATGTTCTGTTAATACACCACTAGTGCATGCTGATGAGTTTTGTTCTTCCATACTAACTTGCTTCATAGCTTACGATTCAATAGGTGTCATCATCGTACATCTACACACCTTCACACACACTGTCGTACATCTACACACCTTCATACACACCATCGCACATCTACACACCTCCATACATACCATCGTACATCTACACACCTTCATACACACCATCGTACATCTACACACCTTCATACACACCATTGTACATCTACACACCTTCATACACACCATCGTACATCTACACACCTTCAACCACACCGTCGTACATCTACACACCTTCATACACACCATCGTACATCTGCACATCTTCATACACACCATTGTACGTCTATACACTTTCATACACACCATTGTACAATCTACATAGGTGTCATACCCAGGTTTATTAGATCCATGTCACAGAGAGTGATTTGTAATGATCTTATAAGACTGCTGAAATCACACAGTCTGTCGAAGGCATTCATCTTAATGATGTTAAGAACTGAGTAGAAGTTACGTAAACATACACACACTGAAATGGGATGAGATGGAGAGTTTGTGTAATGTAAGGACATGTCCACTTTAATGTTCATAGACGTCTTAGAGATGGAGGTCATATGAGTAAAGACAACAAGCTCCTAAAGTCTGAAGCACATCTCTGTCGCCTTCCACACAGTAGGCATGACACTGATGTCCGTAAACATAAGAGAGATGATGTTGCCAACTTATTTGTGTTGGCAGATGGTGACAGCATGCAGGAATGGGCCATGACACTCTGACCCAGAAACCAAGCAGGGGGTCAGACACACTCGCTCAGACACCAGCCGAGGCAGAGAGGCATTCTGAAAGCAGGAGACTGTTTCACTGCTTGAAATCTGCATGAGATGAGCTTGTGTCAGCCCATAACCTTGTTCATGAAGGTGTAAGCTGGTACTCCCTGTATGGACATGCATATGCATAGTGGAAGAACTATTTGAACCAAATGCCACAAATTATTTCTATGATTTTTGTCTTATATAACCAGTTGTTTTAAACTTGTTTTGAGACATATGTCAGGTTTATAAGTCCAACTGCAAGAAGGTCCAGCTAGTGTCTGTGTGGGTTTATGCTGGGTACTCTGGTTTACTCCCACAGTCCAAAAACATGCATGTCAGGTGAATTGGAGATGCTAAATTGCCCCTAGGTGTGAGTGTGAACGTGCTTGTCTGTGTGTCTGGAGAAACGCCCTGTAAACACTTGGATAGGCCCTGGTTAAGGATAGTTGGCTCAGATAATGAACAGAAGTAGAATAAAATGGCTTAGATAATATAGAAGGCTGATGAACGACTAGAAATAACATCCTATAGCAAAGATAGTTGGCAAGTAGACAGGGGTTTAATGTGGAAGAAATGACAAAGCTTTACTGATGTCTTTCAACCAAAAATTGCCTTTTATAAAAGCAGAGAAAATGCATAAAACCGACTCTCTTGCTGGGTTTTCCAGGTCCTCCCATTTTTGGGCTTGAGAGTCTGGATTTTAAAGAAATAAAACAGCAAATAATTCAAACAATTAAAAGAGCAAGTAGCCACCGGTTAGCATGATGAGTCCTTTAGAGAGTCCTTCCTCCCTTTCTAATGAGACACACCTATCTAATCATGAGAATAAGCCCAGTAATTTACTGCAGCCTGACCACAGCTCCACCTCTCTGGCCATTACAGCCTCAATTACAGCCTATGTCTGAACACATCACAAGGATTTAGGTCAGCTTGAGTCATTATCATTTTAAAACTACAACTGAGTGCAGCTGAGATGTCAGGGCAGACCATTACTCATGTGGAGTAATGAACTGGACACAAGGTTAACAAGTATTAGAAATAATGCTGTTTGTTTTATTCAAAAGAGAAAAACAGAGCCTAATAAACTGCACCTTCTGTGCTGATTGATGATGCTGAGTGTACTAAAAATTCTGCTCCCGTTACTCAGTACTTAAAGGAGAAGTCTGCCACACCTACAAGTCTGTGCCACCTTCATGAGAGAAGAGTTGAGAATGTATTTACAGAAAAGGTTTTGGTGACAATTGACTTTTAGTGTTTAAAAGAAACGTAGCTCACATTCTAAGCAAAAGAAGCAAAATGTAGACTCCAAACATGTCTTAGCTGATCAACTACGTGTAGGGTAAGTGGACGACTGTGTAAATATGACGTGCTTTCAGTAGTTTTTGAGTTTGTTGGAAAGGTAGGTTTTATTCCACTAAATGTACGACCCGTCTTATTAAATATGTATGAGTTAGGTTACCCTACCCACCTCTTATCGTTTTCAGATGGATAAAAAAATATTCTACTACTACTAGAAAATATAACAGTACTGCTCCCTTTGCTGCCATTTACTTCTGTCTAAATTTGCACTCTTAAAAAAGGTCAGTTTGACTGAAGGGTTCTTCGAGCAATGCCATATAAGAGCACCTTTGCTTACCTAAAGAGACCTGTTCGATAAAGGTATTCATGAGGGTAAAGAAACTTTACAAAGGTGTGAAGAACCTTTATATAATGGAAAGCGTTTCTATTTTCAGTGTAATAGTTCTTTCAAGAATCTTTACATTGCATGAAGGTTCTTTACACTTTAAAACTGCTTTTGACACTCCCACATCTCATGTACAAAACTGATTCTATAAAGAACTGTTCAGCATCTCTCTCGCTCTGTCTCTCTCTCACTCTGTCTCTCAATCTCTCTCTCTCTCTCTCTCGCTTTGTCTCTCTCTCACTCTGTCTCTCTCTGTCTCTCTCTCTCTCGCTCTGTCTCTCTTTCACACACACACACACACACACACACACACACACACAAAAACACACACACACTTACTCACATATTGTCACTGTCAGAACAAAACCTTCTAGACACACACACAAACACACACACACTTGTATAAGAGGTGCACATAGGGATTGAAACGCTGGAACAGAACGTCTTCTCTCCGCTACAGTTGGAGTGGGGCAGTGCAGAGACACAAACACTCATATACAGTTGATCTCTACCTCTCTTTCTCTCTCTCTCTCTCTCTCTCTCTCTCTCACACACACACACACACACACATACACGCACACCTACAGCTGTGATCTGTCTCTTCCCCACAGCTGCCCCTGTTACACTCTGTCCCACTAGTCATTTGAAAACATTTCATCCACCTGAACATAGAAGTTAATTCAAAAATAATAGTATGGGTCATATAGTGACGTCAATGGGTTGCAACTGGTTCAACACTAAGCAGACATGGCAGTGAGGTCTTATTCAGCTCTTTATTCTTGTGTGTGAATTAAAGGGCCAGTATCTTGGAAAATAAACATTCTCTCACTTTTTTTTAATAAAAGAGTTTGATATGCTCGGTAAACATTGGGAAAGTTTTAATACATACCGTTGGCTCTTATGTCCATACAATCCGTATATGAAAACTATGCTACTACAACAGCATGTTTTGAACTGTTTTGTTAACCAAAAAAAACAACCCATTCACACTAATCCACCTACTCAGCTTATGATAATTTACACTCGCTCATTCACACTGAAGTTATAAGGACTGTTTCTGCCCAGACCAGTCAGAACAGAGGTCATTTACATATGAGACACAGTTACAAAATCAATCTGTTTAATCCAGTAGACAAACAGGTTGTGTAAAATGATGACTGCTTTTGGTACATAAAGCCATACAAATGTTATAAGTGTATCTCAGTGAAAATAATAACACAAGAAAAATTAAGAAAACGGGTCGTTTGAGGGCGGATGATTTAACATCCAAATACATGATATGAGAAAAACTGCAAATAAAATGAATCTGAAAAATTGTAGTGACACTTTAAAACCAGCTAGAGACTATGAGCGCAATGGTTATTTGAAGATTTGAGACCAAAATGCAGCCAATGAAAGTCATTTTCATCTGTTGTTGTTTTCCAGTGAATAAGAAAGAAAGAAATGTGTTAATTTATTGTGTTACATTTTTTTGGAACAATTTATGTGTAATGTCATAATGCATATGTATGAATTACATTTACCATAATTACCATTATTTTTTAATTCAACATTTGCAAAAAGTCAGCCTGAAATCCATATAGCTCTTTACACCTTTTTGGTTCTCATATTAAACTTAATTAATCACATCATATAATTTAAAAGACAAAAATCCATAATTTTCCATCAAAATGGAAAGTTTCCTAACTTTTGACTTAAGCAATAAGATCATGTTTTGTCTTCTCCCACCACCCCACCTAAAGCTGAGGGAAACCCTGAGTTAGTTCACACTGAAAAAATGATTCTATAAATTTACATGTTTAAATTGCATGTTTGCACGTGAATAAAACATCAACACAGTTCTTACCAAAACAAGCAAACTTAATGTAAATAATTGTATTGATTTAACATTCATCTTCTGTGTGTGCAGACATTTGACACAATTGAATTGTGAAACATTTCTTTAAGTGGCAGAGCCCTTCCTTGAAAAGTAGGTCGAGATTTGGATGGAAAACATGTTCCGCATTCAAATTTACTTAAGGAACCATTTGAAAAACCAACAATAAATTAACAAAACAAGACCTTACCATAATGGACTATTCACCACTTGCTATTGTTTACAGGCTTTCAATAATTGGTATAAATGCATGTTTTGTTTTGTTTTTTGACCTACAATCTCTATCACCCCCCTGGTGTGAATAAAGATTTTTATCTAATGTGTACACTGAACCGCAAGATGTTTAAATGAGTCCATCATCCTGCAGAATAAATCTTGGAGTTCCCAAAGCACTTCTATGTTTCCTGTCTGTGAGCTTTGCATTGTTAGCTATGCCTATGTTTTATTCAGCACTATAGGATGGATTTCAATCAAACCCTGCCATGGCTCACTGATTCATCTTTATTAGAGCGGGACAGTTTCCCCTTCTGAACTGCGTCAGTGATGGATACACTGGGAAATACAGTGGGGAGACGTATGTGGCGGCCCCTGAGCTGGTGTCTGGTTCCAGCATCTGTCAACACACAGCAGATCCATCTGGGTAGCCCCTCACCCCAGCCTGGGCCGGCAGAGGCGATCGTGTTGCAACCCTGCCTGCAGCGGTCCATTCTTCAGTGGAAAACAACCTCAGTGTTATCATTCGAGTCGAGCGGAGCGAGAAGAATGAGAACCACATGCAAGATATCATATGGTGGCGATGGGCAAATCTGGCCAGCATGGGCAGTCCTAAAATACTGCAGGTTTATAGTATGTAGATATTCATAGGCTGGCAGTGTCATCCTATTTCAACAGTCAGTGTCCTTTACCAAAAAAACCTTAGGGAATGTTTAAGCATGTTCACCAAAGGCAGTGTCTAAGCCTGGTTCTGGAAGTCTTTGAGGCCGAGTCTGCCAGCATCAGGATCATTCAAATGCATGGAGTGTGTTAGTTATTGCACCACTCTCTTTGCACTACTGAAGAAATCAGTACACAGTTTAGTTTGCTGAACTATGTGAGTCATTTGATTGCATCTTGTTACTTAAACTGTCTGCAAGATAGTAGAGAAGAAATGTTGATTTGTTGCCAGAATTCGACTTTGCTTATCAGATTTAAAGAACACTCCAGGTGGCTATGTTTTTTCCAGGCAATAAGATTAGTTTAAATGATAATGCTAGCCCTTCCTTTTAAGCTTCCTTTCTTGGAGCTGTATTTATTAGAAATCTCAGAAAGAAAATCTGATTTTCTGCATATAATCACTAATACACATCCTGCACTGAATTGCCAGTTTATTAGAAAGGCCTGTACACCTGCACTAAACAGCCATTATATCGAAAACACCTACAGTTACTGATCCGTTGCTGGACAATTTATCAGCCACCACCACCTAGCACATGCATCAGTGAAAAGAGACCAGCGCTACTACTAACCAAATATTATATGGGCAGTGGACCATTCTTAACACATCAACATGGCGGCATGGTGGTAAGTGCTGCAGAGACATCACTAGACCCCTCTTTTAACCCTGAAAGAGATTGGGGTGTGCCCCAGTGTAACCAGCAGTCTAGAAACACCCCCGTCAGGGATGATGTTAACACACACCACAATAGCGTTAGATACCTCACTAACTCATTCTGGAGATGCAGCTGCAACATTATTTGTACTTTTGCTTTAAATTAAAATTAAGACAATCCCAAAGATAAACTCAAATTTTCAGTTTTATTACTTTTAAGCAGCTCTCACTGGTTAACACTGTTATTTTAAAGATCTTGAAAGTTTACAGATATTGCTGTATTTCTTTTATCATCTTTTGTTCCAACCTCCAACCTATAAGTCAGTGTTCTTGATGCTATCTTCACCAGAGCCACTCCTGTGCTCAACATTTTGGTTGCCCCTCTCCTCTCCTCTCCTCTCCTCATCTTTTGTCGTTCACATTCTCTCTCCAGGCCTGCCCTGCCAACCACTCTACCATCATCATTTCAACTGCTCGCTGCAATCTTTGATCCTTCTCTCCGTCTGCTATTTCTCCTGCTGTTCTAACATTTTTGACTCCACCTGAAACACCACCTCGCTGTCTTTCAATGATGGAAATGGCTGCCAGCTCCATTCTCTCCTCTCTCCACTTCTTATTCAACCAGCTTTGTCTAGAGCGATATGCACTTTCACCTCCTTCACCGGGGCTATCTGACGTATTCCGCAACAACCGAAGTGAATTGAGAGCATCTCCTGCACCTTCTTCCATCTCCTCTGAGCACTTTGTTACCTTCTTTGATGCAAAAATTGACAAGATCAAATGATATTTCCATGCAGTAATGACCCCTCTCTCCTACTTTCAACCTACTGACCACCCTCCAGTTTACCTAATTTACCCCACTTTTCACTGAAGATGTTTTTAGCTCCTGACATCCTGGAACCACATCACCACTTGATCCACTCTCATCACCTGCGCTTTTAACCATATCCTTGGATCTTCTCCCCTATATTGCTCATTTAATGAATGTCCCCATGGAAACAGGCCATGTTTCAACTGCCTTCAAATCAGCTGTGTTCACACCAGTCCTATAAAAGACCATGCTCAGCATCACTGATGTGAACGACTACAGACCGATACCTCTTCTCTTGTTTCTCTCCAAAGTCCTGGAGCATGCTGTGTATAACCGGCTCAACCTATTGCAATCACAAAACAGCCTTCATGATCCAAATCAATATTTATTCAAAGCAGCATATTCTACAGAAACTGCACTTTTAACTGTCACTGAGGAACTTAATGCAGCCTAAATAGCTAAACTGTCTTTGGCTCTAATTTTTCTAGATCTTTCTGCAGCTTTTAATACTGTCAACGATCAGATTCTCCTGGCTTCACTCACCAAACTTGGAATCACTGGTTCTGAATGGCAATGTATTGCGTGCTACCTCAGGGGCTGCAGTTAGCAAGTACACTGGAAAGAATCTATGTCTGTCCTATAAAGACTTAGCACTAGTGTTCCTCAGGGCTCAGTGCTTGACCCCCTTCTTTTTTCCTTATATCGCGGTCTTGCTGACACTTTATCCTCACAGGGTTTCTCCTACCACTGTTATGCTGATGACACTCATCCCATCCTCTCCTTTCCTCCCAGTGACTCTCAGATCTCAGACTAGATTTCTGCATGTCTGAATGACTTTTCCTCCTGGATGACGACGCATAACCTGAAGCTAAATCCCGGCAAAGCACAGCTCCTGTACATCACAGGGGATGCATCCCCAATACCTGACCTTGTCATCACTTTTGTAAATGCTGTCATCATTCCTACATCAAAACGATGAAATCTAGGTGTTCTCTCAGATGAAGATCTCTCATTTTTCACCTCACATAAACAATCGCTCGCAGCAGCACGTCTGACCATCAATATATTAAAATTCTCACACACCACTTCACTACTGCAAACCCTTCGCTGGCTTCCTGTGGCTGCTTGCATTAGATTTAACACTCTAACGCTCGCCTACAAAGCTAAAAATGATTCAGCTCTGTCTTTCCTATAAGCACTGATCAGACCACGTGCCACAGCCCGCCCTCTTAGAGCATCAAGCAGGCACGACTTGACCCACCTATTCTCAAAGGTTGAAGACATGCACCAAGATGCTTCTCAGTTTTGGCATCAAAGTGTTGTGGTGACTAAATGGCAACTAAAGACCCCCTCTTTGTTGAACATTTAGGGTAGTAATTACATGTTAATGTCATGAATTAACACAACTAACACAAACTTCCCCAACACCTATCTTCTGTGTGACCTCTATGCTAACTTCGCTCAATAGTCGGTCAACAAAAGTTTACTGTATACCATATACACTATATATACTATTTCTTCCCCAGTTTTTCTGGGGTAAACCATTAACCTGGCATTCCAAACTTGATGTGTGTGCATTGTACCAAACTATACAAAATAACAGATATACTAGACCATAACAGACCTATTAAGAAATTCTAAGGGGATGTGAAAAGGGGATGGTCGTTTTATAAGGGGAATGGATTTTGCCATTTCACCTCGGCCCTTGCAATCATGTAAAAACCAAAAACTGTTCCTAGATAGGCTTTTGTACTCTGATGCTTACTGAAATACATCTAGATGCTGTTCATGCTAGCTGATCCGGGATCAGTGTAAACAGCCAAGGCTCTGATGACACTACTGAAAGGCGGCACTGGAAACAGTGAGAGAGAAGTGTGGGAAATTCTAGCTGTCCGGGCAGTGAGGTGACCTAGGAAGGGTATCAGTTGGCAGTGCAGCCTTCCAACCGCTCTCTCCGCTCACTCTCAGTGGCACAGGCCGCAACAGCCTGCTTCCTTTAGAGGTCATGCTGACACACCTTCTCTTCCTGTCTGAATCAGGCCTGCTGTAGGAAAATAAGCTGGTCGCATAGCAGTGATATAAACACAGAGCAACCTTGAGGATCCACAAGCTGCATCTACTTAACACTGACACATTTCTCACTCAGTACACTGACAAACAGTACCTTGAGTTTGCACAAATCAAATGTGTATGATGGCTCCACATGAACAACATATATTACACAAATTTGTAGACAAGAAAACTGGAAGACAATAATCTTTCTCCACTGTCATATAGTTGTTTTGTATTTTTCTGAACTTTTTCATTGATTTTTGGTTGTTCAAGTTAGTGCCTCCTGAATTGGAGTAGCCGCAAAGTACTTTTAAGCAATACGTCAACAACAGTTTCTCTAAAAATTATGAAATTTGGCCTGTAGGAGGCACATGACTGTAACTCATTATGATTCATTTGTGGAATAGCATAATAATACCATAACAGTGAATTATGCCAAATAAAGGTAGTGCTTCCAACCAAGAACATTGCACAATGTTGCACATGGTAGACTGTTACACATCACAGCAAAAATAATGCACATGTGAAGGACTATGTAATATTGTGCAATGTTCTTATGGGTGTTAAAACATTATTATTATGTGCAATATCATGTGACGTTTTCTAACTGGGTGCTAAATCTCTCAATTACTTGCAATATCTTGTGTGCAATAGTCTTCATGTGCAATATTACTACTTAGGTCAATATTACTTTTTCATTACTGAATATTACTACTGATTTTCTAAGTGCAATAACTTACTCCAAACTACCATTTGTGTCGGTAGTTTTTCACTCAACTGTGCTACTCATATATAGTATTTATACCAAGCATTTCTGTATATAGCATAGGGTATTCATATTGAGTTTTTTCTTTCTACAGATATTTTTATTTAGATTTTATTTAGACTTTATTTTATATTGTTCTTGTCTCTGTGTCTCTGTGTGTCACGGACTGGTCCTTCACTGTTTGCCCAGTGTAGCGTGGTGGAAGAACCCAAACGCGGAGTAACACGAGTGA
>JBBPCZ010130390.1:0-23099 GCA_037974445.1 Brycinus macrolepidotus | reverse complement strand
CCCACTAGGCCCTGGCCCCCCTTCCCCGCACACATACGCAATCACATACACACACACACACACACACACAGACTCTTCATTGTTCTTCTGCAGCCCCTGCCCCTTGCCCTACGACCTAGCGACTACCAGACCCCCAGAGATGTCTGGGATACCAATCACACACACACACACACACACACACACACACACACACACACACCACAAGCAAACAGTTTAGCAGCACATCAGAATGCAAAAAGCAATTACATCATGATAGTTTGCACTGAAGGTTGTCCAGAGTCGATTAAAATCAATCATAATAATATTCAGTAAAGTATGCACTCATTTTTGGGCAATAACAACTTTTTTCAGAAATAAAAGGAGGTGTTTTGTTTTATTGTCTGTAACATTTAGACACTAAAATGTGTTTGCGAATTGATCATGACTGGGGTGGAAAAATGTGTAAATTTGATGATTCACTGAACCTCTCCTTTAAAATGATCAAAATTCTTGTCACTGTCCAGATCTAAATCTTTCTATATTTTAAAAACAAAAAAACATGCCGTTCACTTTGGTGCTAAAGTTTCATTAAGTCATATTGGACCATTCATGGCTTATAAAAATAACTTAATACAATTATAACTTAAAATAATTTAAAAAAATAATTAAATAACTTTTTTTTACATCAACTTACATTTATTATAATACTAATTACTTACAATAATAATATATATACTGTGATATTATGTCTGTTTTCAAAGAAAGACTTTATAATGTACTCCAGACTCACTTAGCTGAGGGTTATTATGCTGGATCTTATCGGTTAATGCGGTTACTGAATTACTGAACGGAACTGAATCATTAAACAGTAAATGAAGCGCTGAATTGTAACTAAGCCTGTGATGCAGACTCCTAAAGCCAATGAATCCGAATCCTGACCGGTATTTGACTTCTCACACTGCCAGGGGAAACATCACACTCACTCACACACACATACACACACACACACGCACACACACACACAAACACACACAAATGTTGTACATTCAGCACGATTCTGTGAACTGGCAGTAAGACAAAGGACAACTATCACTCACAGTGTTGACCACAGTCCTAGACTTTGCATCCTTACTATTTTTTAATTGTTCCAATTTTAATCCTTTAAACATAGTGTCTCAGACTAGAGATGCCATATTAGTATTGATGGGTATCAGTTTGGGGTTCATATCAGCAGAAAATGCTGGCTCAGATTTTGAAGGGAAGAAAATAATGAATCTGATCCTGTAACCCTGAAACAACACAAGCTCTTTAAAATCTGCCCCCAGTGTATTTGATGTTCATATATGTCCATGTTGGCCATAGTAAAATGGAACAGTGTTTTCTATCACCATATAAAAGATTCACTATGCTGCCCTTATTGTTGGGTGCACTGCAAAACAAACACATTTAGAATACAATTTAAATTATTTGATAAATACTTATCACGGATTTCATGTTCAATGTTGATTAAGAGAAGCATTTTTACAGCAACAATTTGGGTGACTGTTGAGTTCTAGTGAGCCCCGCAACTGCAGTAATAAACAAAAGAAGCAACATCTGGACACTAAATGTTTACTGAGTGACCAGAGAAAATGTGGATGCCCTTCAATAGTTTCTGAGCATGTGCACACCTTTAGAACACAATTCCGATAATTCGACAACTAATTATCATTAGTTGTTATCATTTAAGTTACAATATTAAGTTAATAACAACATTGCAACCTATTCAGTCTTGTGGGTAATTTAGGACTCAAAATAAAAATGTTGACCTTGTTAGATCATGTACATATAAAATAAATAACAACAGCTCAGCGAAGCAACACTAGTAGACCCCCTTGCTGCAGGCCCACTAGTGGCAGAAGGGAAATCAGCATATTTTAGAATAATGTAATCAAATGAAATGTTCTAGAGATTAATTAGGTCACTGTCAGTTCTTTGTGTGTGAAATATTGCAATTGTGAGTTGAGCTGTTAGGGAGCAATGGGGGGGGGGGGTGAAAACCTCCTGCTGTACAAGCTGACTGGTCAAAATACAGTGACAGCACAATATGAAATTTTTGATGATCACCAATTTTAAGCTACTGCTGTTCAGATTTAAGTGATCAAACTAACTTCACTGGTCCAATACATTGCATATATCATGCATATATAATGTGCATCATGACATATATAATATACATGTTGTGTAGCTAGTATAAGATAGTATAATCTGATCAAACAGACCAAAAACAGACGACAACAGCCAAAGCATCACACTTATCTCCAGAGAGAACTATGTTCTCACCTCCAAACTTTCTGGGTTTCAAAAGGCTCTGAGCTTTGTTGGAACAACTCTGATACACCACTCAAATAAATAAATAAATACATAAAATTACACTTATGTGCTGAATCATGCAACATCTTTGGAAAACATATCAAATAAAAGTAAAATAGTAGCAAAGTCAGATCAAAACTAAAGTCGTCTAGACAAAAGGAGCCTTCTTCTTCTTAGACAGTACAGTACACACACACATAAACACACTCACACATACTCACTCACACACACACACACACCCACACACATAAGCCCTAAAGACTGTGCCTTGTTTTAACACACAGGCCAGCAAGCTAGTACTGTAAACTTTTATTGAACAGTAAACTGGAAGGAAAAAAAGACAGACAGATAGAGGAGGGGAGGGGAGAGAGAGAGAGAGAGAGAGAGAGAGAGAGAGAGAGGGGCCTTTCTTAGAAGAAGATAAAAAATACAGCACAGGTGTTCTGCTGCCCCCCACCACACACTCACACATACACACAGTCACACAGCCACACAGCCACACACACACACACACACACACACTTACTCACACTCACACACTCACTCTCTGTCAGTCAAAAGTTTAGTAGCACTGTTATTTATCTGTGTTTCTTTTTGGTTACAGATGCATATGTACATGATTCAGTATCAAATCTTAAATGATTTGATAACTAAATATGAATGAACGTATAAGAACCTAATTATAGTAATTATTAGATGATTACAGTTACTTATAATTTAACCTCCTTGATTTGTTCTTATCACTGTTTGTCATTTGAAAAACTGAATCAAAATCTGAAAATATCTTTTAGTGTTTACATTTGTACACACACACCTGGTGACCTCCTGCTCGAGTCTGGAGACGCTGGGTACATAGAACATCACCCCGAAGAACAGCAGCATCTCAATCCCAAATTTATCCAACTGCTTCTTCAACGGCTTCTCCAGCTCCACCCATCGCGGCACCTGAGCTTTAGAGTGGAACCACAGCCCGAAATAATGCGTCTGAGAGAGAGAGAGAGAGAGAGAGAGAGAGAGAGAGAGAGAGAGAGATTAAATCCAAGATACGGATGCATATTCACAAATCAAATTCTTTCCACCCATCCATACAACCATACATCTATATTTTCACAAATTCTTTCCATCCATTAATTTATTCAGACAGGTGTCAAATTCAACATATTTGCCATCCATCCATCTATAGATCCATCTATCCATCCACACATCCACAAACTCCTTCCATCCATCCATTCCTCTAGACTGGTGTAAAATCCATATTTGCCATCCATCCACCCATCCATCCATCCATCCATCCATCCATCCAGCCATCTATCAATTTATCTATGCATCCATCCATTATCCTCTCATTCATAAACATCTTTAATTACTTTAAATAAGTCGTTAACCTTTTAAAGACTTATATCCTACATTTTACATTTTCCTTCCTTTATTTAAAAGTCCACATCTAACATTTGTGTGATTTTAAACACCTAAAACAGTCAATTGCTTTTAACAGGGCCATTTTCCAACTGCACTTACTTTTAGACTACTATACATAAATATACTCAATTTTGATTACCTCTCCTTAAATGTACTTCCTTCAAAAAGCAGTCCAGGCTGAAATTTGGAACAAAATGTTATGTTAAAATTCTTAGAAACAGCAAAAACAAACTCCTGTGGGACCTTTGGAAGGCTGCAGTGATCTATTTGCTTCCCCTCAGCTAGGAACGGTCCATTATTTTCTCACATCTCACACTGTAGAAATGTAATCGTGGTGTATTCATTGTCCATATTTGGACTGCATGGACTGTATGGCTGTACTTAAACTGTACAGTACAGATCCTCAGTGTTTTAAAGACACTACCTAACAAAAGACAGCACACCTGTACACAAATACACACACACAACACACACACACACACAGACGACAAACAGCTAAGTTGTGCAATGTCCCATACCGGCCTCAAACAAAACGTGTTTGCTCCTGTTGGGTGGGTGTGTTGGAGACGTCACCAGCATGGGGTGACAGATCTGAGCTTTATGGATATTACTAATGAAGAAGGCATCCACTAAGAGTTTATACTGCTCAGACGGAGGAACTGAACATCATGTGCTAATAAACATCATTATTGGCACATCTCCTTTCTACTGAATGTCTTTCAAGGACATTCTGCACATCCAGAGGCCCAAAATACTTGGGATTTGTAAATCCTCTGTATTTCAAACGACAAAAATAACAGAATAAGGAACAGTAAACAAATGCATAATAAACAAATAAAATGTTATCTCACATATTTAAAGGCGTACAGGTGGACCTGATGCACTTCTGACAATCTGATTTATTTGGTAAGCAAAGCACATAATCACATAGTTCAGCAGGGTGTGTATGTGTGACATTGCCTTTTGTGTGTGTGTGTGTGTGTGCGTGTGTGTGTGTGTGTGTGTGTGTAAAACACCTGCCGGCAAACCCTGTGCCATTTGTCAGCACACACTAGATTAAGTACACTGCCTTGAGTTTAATATAATTGATGTGAGCACGCACACACACACACACACACGTCTGTATATATATACACACACACAATATATATATATATATATATATATCCACACACACACACAAAGAAAGACAGTCAGTAGTTCAGCTAACGGCTGACGTTTGCACCATGGAACGCAACAGCACACACGCAATTATGTTCTCAACATAATTACACAAAACACACACAAGCGCATCTTACAGTTCATGCGCCGTGTGAATTAGAACACACTATTATTAAATTATTTAGAAGGTGAGAACCATGCGCAGCTCCACCAAAGCAGACGCAGCATCACACTCCTTTGAAAACTAGCTTTAAAATTTGTCCAGAGGTTACAAATAAGGACTGTGTTGTCTTCATATTTAAGCATAAATATTCATGAAACTGTGATAAAAATCCCAGCTCCACATTAAGCATTAAAATGGCCTACAGATTGCTTTGTGTCGCTTTTACAGCTGATCACGGGGCATCTCAACATGCTTGGAGAAGAAGTTCCACTTGTGTTGCATCAACACACACACCCATGTTGGTTCACATCATACTGAGTTAAGGTGGGGTGATGGAAGGTCACGTATGCTTTCTTGGACTCCCAGTCACGGATGGCTGCGGCATCACTGGAGATCAATCCTCTGATGATGGAGCCAAAACTTAGGAGTTCTTTAAGAAAAAAATGGGATCAGTATAGGTACTGGGTGACTCTCAAGGTCTTAATGTTATCACTGGATAATAATACTGATAATAGTAACTAGGGCTGAACAATACATCATCTCTTAATCATCATGACAATTTCGATCTCTGTAATACTGTAATCACAAAAGGCTGCAATATGCAAATGAGCCTCTAAGCAATCACGATGTTTCTGACAGCTCCTGAGTTGATGGGTGTTCTGCTGAATTGAGGTGTTCATGTAATCCAATAAAGAAAAAAAAAATTACTTTAACCTTTTCTATGTATTCTTCTGTTTCTTCCATTATTTCATTCTATTTTATTCTGTTTTGACCTTTTGTGTATGATAAAAGGGCCATGTTCTATTACTTTTTCCATCAGGATTGTTTGTGTGTGTAATTTGTAATTCATCACAATTCATTCTTATGTGACCTCTGTTTATCCCTTAGAATTAAAAAGCTAAACTGCTATAGGTTGAATAAGGAGCTATATGTAAATGTGTTGGTTTTGTGACATCAAAAACTATGATTTGAAAATGCACTGTTTTTACAGCTCAGTTTGCATATATGGACTGTATAGATGGGGTGAGCGAATGTACATTTTGGAAGTATATTATTTTTAATCTTTTTAATTCTAGAAGGGGTGATGATACAGGCTCTTTAATACACAGAAAGGCATTACATTTGCAATATATAGCATTATAATTGCAACACTAATATTTTGTCATTGTGCAGTTGTAATAGTAACATTTTATCAAATTCTAACCTTGATAAAATATCTCTTGTGCTCTGACTAATGTGGTCTGGATTAAGAGTTTCAGGCTTACACTGAGGTTAAGGCTTTTCCACCATGGGTAAAAAAGGAAGGTGAATGGAACAGCTTGGCCTAGCATGCTAGCGTGTTTAGCAGTAAACAGAAGCCACCAATGATCTCTGCTAGCTGGTGGCTGTTCACTTCCATTCATTGTTAGCAGCCATAGCTATCCTGCATTGCGGGATAGTGACAGCTAAAGCCAGACGCAAAAATAGACTTGTTGAAAATTGTCAAATCTGTCTGAGAGAATAACACCTCCACCTCCAACTTCACAGTCCAAATAAAATAATCACCTCCTGGCACACTCAGCAGTCATAAAGCAGCTTCTGCTGCTGCCAGAAAAATTCTCCCAAAGGCCTCGTACAGCAGTCATTACTGTTACAGTGGTAGAGAGAACAACACTTTGAGCTCTCTCTCTCTCTCTCTACTGCTGAACTGAACCTGGACTCTTTCGGGGCCCAGGTGAGTGAAGGCTGGCTCCCATCAGCTGCTGGCTGCTTTCCCATCTGCTGATAGATCTAGAGATACGACCCAGGACAAACGCGCTAAGAAGAGTCATCTGGAGACTGTGGACGGTGTCCAGCTGTGCATAGTATAGGAATTTCTTTCCATTTTCTTGGTTTCTAATTTACATTACACACCAAACTTTTGGAGACCCTTAGCTTTTCAAAAACATTTTCAATGCTGACAAAGAACTGCAGGTCAGATGAAGTTCTTTATCATGCAATAAAGTGAAGGAACAAGCGGTACAGAACAAGCGCTACCCAGGGAATAACTTCAAAACCCACGCAAATAACTTTATCCCCTCATTGTGATGTCAGCACTCATCATAACTCAAACCTGTACTTTAAAACCACATTTAGGTCTAGAATTGGAAAAGAAAGCTGAATTAAACTGGCTTATTTAACACCCGCTCATCACATCAAGGAAAATGCTTTGAGGAAGGATTAGCACACAGCAGCTTCATGCTAACAAAACCTATGCAGGTG
This sequence comes from Brycinus macrolepidotus, assembly GCA_037974445.1. Classification (NCBI taxonomy): domain Eukaryota; kingdom Metazoa; phylum Chordata; class Actinopteri; order Characiformes; family Alestidae; genus Brycinus; species Brycinus macrolepidotus. The sequence continues at coordinate 15,784 of JBBPCZ010130390.1, read as the reverse complement.
TAACTGAAAGGTAACAGCACAAATCTTTCCAAAGATAAAAAAGGCCATGTTAGTTCTTGTAAAAGGCAGGTTAGTTAAAAGCACTTAGTCTGAACTGTAATAATGAGAGGGAGACACGGGGACAGCATTCCAGCACAGCTGTTTCAGGGTGCATGTGCATCCAAGAGGGGCACTGGGAGTTCATGCGACCCGTGATGCCGTAGGGGGTGGGTTTCTTGCAGTTTTACTACATTCAGAGGAACTGAGACATTTCACAACAAGGCAAAAATACACTGTACGAATACACACACACAGACACACACACAATTTTTGTATCTTGTCAGGACAACAGGACATGGGTTCTATATGGGTTCTATATATGAGGAGAACACAGGTTTGGTTCCAGATTTCTCCTCGGTTCCTCCAGTTGTTTTTTGGATTTGTGAAATTCCATCAGCAGCTCCTGATTTAATTTACTGAAGGACTGATTGAGTCAAACCAGGTTTCTGATGGAAACTACAAGGAATACTGGACTTCCACAAGGAACACATTTATATACTGCACATAAAATCACTATTTACTGTAGAATGTTATTTGCATTTATTCTTTTTAATTTTATTCAGCCTATTTAGTAACACTGGTATTTTTTCGCAGGTGCCCTAAAACATCTGTGCAGTACCGAATATATTCATGCCCCATATCTATATGTAATAATATGTTTTAAATAAGGAAATATTTTTTGAAGTTTCATCTAAAAGCACTTTGTACATTATAGACCATTTTGTGGGTTCTGGAGGTTTGCTCTGTTTTGATTTTACAACAAAGTCATTTTTAATCCTTAAAATGAACAAAAGCAAAACACACACACACACACACACACATGCACAATCACACAAAGGCAAGCGGTCTACAGAGAGTCAGCAGTGCTGAAATCCTGAACCTGATCCTCACTGCTGACCCAGCCCTGAGCGACATGTTGTGATCAAAGGCACAAACCATAAAACACACTGGGGCTTCACTGGGACTCTTTACAAGACGGGCTCCACAAACACCCCACACAAAACCAGATCGGGCCCTCTGAGGAGAACCGGCCTGTAGGTCTCCACAGTGTCTGGCCTCACGTCCAGCACCAAAACTGCTAGCACACCGAACAGTACCGCTCCACCACAGCCTCCATAGCAACAGTTCACATCAAAGAAACACTCACAATGACTAATTCAAAACATGACGTCATTAATTATAATATTGCAGCACTAATATTATGGCAAAAAACTGTTGTAAAATAAACTGTATTGATTATATATAAAAATTTCAGATTTAGTGTTGTGTAGTAGTCTGTGGTGGACTGGAATCATAATGATTGTATTATTGATTAGATAATTGATTTTGTGGTAGATTAGAATTATATTGACTGTATGTGTGATCAGATTATTAATTATGAAGTGGACTACAATTGTATTATTTGGATAACTGATTATTAATTAAATAATTGATTAATGACTGCGCACTGAATTATAACATTGGTTGGAAAATTGATTTTATTAGAATGATACTGATTGCACAAGGATTTAATTACTGATTATGTGCTGGATTAAAATTCTATTGATTGGATAAGTGATTCAATTAGCGACTGGGAAATGGACTAAAATGGTACAAATCGGATAACCGATTAGATTGTGGAGGGTTAAAATTGTATTAATTATATACTTGCTTTGATAATTGATTATATGGTGGGTTACAACTGTATTGTCTGTAGTATAGATTAGATTATTGATTATGTGCTGGATTAGTATTATATTGATTGGATAATTGCACTTTATTACAATTTTATTAAATAGAACAATTGATTACATTACTGATTATGTGCTGGATTAAAACTATACTACCTATATTACTGATTAGATTATTGATTATGCGTTCGATTAATACTGTATTGTCTGTATAATCAAATACTGACAATGCCATAGACGTGGTGTGTTACCTCGCGCAGTTCGAGGCGCTGGGCCACTGCCTCCAGACATTCCTGGCCCGTGCTCTCCACAGACAGTGTGCACTCGATCACATTGTTGTCCAGCAGCCGGATCCGCGTTACAAAGAAGTTCTTACTCAAGACGTTGTAGCGCTTTGTCCGGCGGAGCTTCAGTCTGAATGGCATGGCTGAGCAAGGTCAGGCCGGGGTCTCAGGAATCAAAAGGTCAGGGGACTGGGGGGTGGGGGGGTGGGGGGGGGGACTAGGCCGCCTGCCCCACCCGGGGATGGCCACACCCCCCGTTGAAGAAATGCACCCTGGCAAGGGGCAGTCCCATTCCGAGAGGAAGATGAGGGGCAGACCGGAACTGGAATCCTGAAAAGAAATGTGAAAATATTTTACAAGTGCAAAAAGTATCAAAGATAAAATGTGGGTTTCTCAGACGTGGGTTAAAACTAGTCTCTCCCCAAATTCACACCAGGTGGAACAAGTCAGCATCATGTAAGCCATTACACACTGCCTGACTGTATCACACATATAATCATGTGTTCTTCTGTAATTAAACAATTTCACAGCAGGTTTCAGGCTGTAACAGAGAACAGCAGACCCCCCCCACACACACACACACAGAGACACACACACACACACACACACACACACGCTGTCTTTCATGTACACCACATAAAACAGGCAAACAGAAGGTTTCTTTGATGTCAAGCACATGTATCCTATTTCTAAAGGAGAAAGTCTACCCCTCAATCTTTCTCTCTCTCTCTGTTTTTTTCTTTGTCTCTCTATTTCTCACTTAATTTTTCTCTTTCTCTCTATAATTCTATTCTACCCATCTCTCACTCTCTGCCATTTCTCTCCATCTCTCCCTGTATCTGTCTTTCTTTTTCTCTGTCTCATCTATTTCCATTCTCTTTTCATTTTTCTTTATTCATGTCCTTGGCCATGTAAAATAACCCACACACACACAAACATACACACACACAGACTTTAAATTTTTTTATTTGAAAAGACATGTAAGATAAAATAACCATATAATCCAAATGTTAGTTCAGAGTCATTATTTAATCTAACTTTACACTCACAGTGGACTGAGCAATATGTGGTTGGATAGCTAGGCCTCCCCCAGTCACACGATAGCACCAGCGCTGGCAGAGTGAAGGCTCCCTACTTCCTCCAAGTCAAGTGAAACACCACCACATATTTTCCAGCTGCTGCTAATGCGTCACTGCACAGCTCAACATGCTTGGAGGAGAACACTAACCACCAATTCTGTAACATCAGCTAACAGACACCAACACTGACTTCCATCACGTTGTAAAAAGGGCAGGCCATCCCCAAATTTCATCAGATGCTGTGATACTGTTATAAATACTCGTGAAACATTGCATTATTGACTTTTAATTTTTATTTTGGGTGGAAAACATACAGAGACTAAGAGGAAAAGTGGCAGAAGATGAATGGGCATCTGTACAGAGCAGGAAATGATAAAAAATTCAGTCTTGTTGAAAAAAGCAGTCATTTTTTAAGTATCGTACCATCTCTAAGGAGCAGACTGGAGAAATAAGAGCAAGAGAGGGCTTGAGCGCAGAAGAAGAAGAGCGAGGCAATGAAAGGAGGAGAGAAGAAGAGAGGAATGTGTCGGCGCTTGTCTGGGAACTGGTGGAGGGGTGAAGATAGGCGGCGTGGATCCGAGCCCAAATTCCAATCTCTCCATTTACTGCCATAACACAGCACACCTGACACAAGAACGCCCTGGGCTCATTTACATCTGTGTAAAGTTTAGGGAAAGTGAGACAGACAGAATAACAGCAAGTAAACAGCAAAAGCACAGCATAAGGAACCAATGATGGAATATTCAAAAAGTATTATCATTAAAATTAATTTTACTTAATGCTGAGCTGCATTAAATCCAATTAATCAGGCCTAATTATGCACTCTGTAATGAAGCCTGCAGTCAGTGCTATAAAAGTCCTGAGAGTATTCACCATATTAATCACAACACTATCTGTGACCTTGCGATTTGATGGTAATGGATTAAAATGAATATGAATTACACACTAGATGGATTTCTGCGAGAAAATGCAAAATGTGATTGAGTGGTTGATATAAAACCAAGCACTGGTTTGTGTAAAAAAAATTGCTCCCAACACAGACTCAAACCAGTGAGCTTCTGTTTCAGAGGCTGACACTTAACCACTGTGCCATGGGGAGGTGTTAATTTGCCAGCTCTTACCAAACCATTTATGGTTAAGGATGGGCTGCTGATAATTTTTAATTAAACCACAACAAACAGTGAGACACATCTATTTTTTTATTACTAACCTGAGCTTTAGTGTCTTGAAATCTGTTTATGAGACTGCTGTTTTTTCTCCGTGTTTGTGTTCTGTCCCTTTGCAGCCAAAATATGCATGATGTCACGGTGCTCTTGACACTATCTCTCCCAAGATTCAAGATTCAAGATTCAAGATGCTTTATTTGTCACATGCATAGTTATACAAGTACAACATGCAGTGAAATGTATCCTGAACCGCTCCTATGACTGTGTAAACATTATAAAAAAATAAGTATAATTTTAAAGAATAATTTAAATTTTTAATTAATAAGTATAATTTGAAATAATATAGACTCACAAGGCGAATCACCCCACCGCTACCTCTCCCATACATAACGAAGGTGATTCGACCACAAAAATTGAATTTTTAAATAAAAACACTTGGTCCCAGATCGTGGACAAAAAAATTACACTGTACTAAATGTTATTAAAATCCTATTCAGTTTTACCATGCAGCTGAATTGCCACTAAGTCATGTGTGGTGTCTGGAATTGGCATCCCTAGTTTGAGCACTGGAGCTATGTATTGAACATGTAATGATAGTATATGTGCATCAGTTAGCATTATGCTAACCACACACCTAAGCCACACAAACTTCAAACTGTGTCAAGTTGTTCACTACGACCTGATTACATTATTTTTGACACTGTATGACTCACTGTTATCTATAAACATGGATTAATACGCCTTCATAATGGCTGCTCCTAATGTTTTTAGCTATGCTAATGTACTTTGTGCATTTTTATATGTGACAGCATGTCACATGACATCAGAAGCAACAAAAGCAAGTCGTATAGTTATGTACATTGTTTCTGTTACTTGTTAGCCACATTAGCCTTGTATGTCCAGTGCAAAAAAACACTGAGCATAATGTTTTTTTTTTTTAAGTTAGTCATGCTAAAACTAAAGAACATCACTTAGCATACCAATTTTTTGTTCAAACTAACTAAAAGAGCTCTTATATGGCTGTGTGTTTCTGCATGACTGCTGTGGTCAAGATTGTCCAGCTGCTGTGCCGAATCCCAACTGGAGCAGTTAAAGTGCCTCACCACTCTGCTTCCTAAACCAACGCGATCTAAACATGTCACACACACACAGGCAGGAACTTGGGTGAAGAGGTTAGCTGAGGCTCAGTCGCGGTCGGTGCCGTGTTTAGCTGTCCTCGGCGGGTCTCGTTTGCTTGTGGTCAGCGGACGCGAGCAAAACAATGAAAGTGCACTGCGCCCTCGCCCTCACACCGAAAAACACCCCACCAAGCTAAACCTCACCTCAACACTGCCCCAACGCTTCTGCACCAACAGCGAGCTATTTGGAGAGCATGCAAACAGTGAGAGACGGCGAGGTTTGTAATTTTGTGGCTGGGAAAATATATAGTGTAGGAAACGAGAGAGAGAGAGAGAAGAAAAAGAGAGAAAGAGCGACAGAGCAAAACAAATACACAAACACATAAAGCAGCACTGAATAGAATTTACAGCAGCTCTACATGAATAAATTGTAGGAGCACTATCTTTGACAGTCATTTAAGTTCTAGGTATTAACTGGACAAATGTAAGGTACTGACTCTAAAGTTCTAAGTAATTATTTGGAGCCACTTGATGGTTCCAATAATATTTTGGGTAAGGTTACCAGATTACACTGACATGGCTTAAAAGTTCTGGATATTGAGATGAGCTCTAGCTATTAAGCTAATAAAAACAGAGTAAAATATCTTGCATAATTATGTGGAATAGTTTGGTGGAGCAAACACATGTCTCATGTTTAAGCAAGAAGATAAATCAGAAAAAGGCAGCAGTGGGGAGTCAGTGGTGACTGTGCTGGTGTCTTATTAATCTTATTAATGTGGAAGTGATAGACACTTGTCTATCAAGTCAATTCTCTGCACACCCCATTTGTTTCTGAGTTTGACCTGTGTCTAGAACACCAACCTACTAAATGACACAGATCACAGATTCTGCAGTTTCCTTCGACCCAAAGTGTGGCAACAAATGCGCTGAAGGTAAACACAATTGGCCCAAATCAAACAGCCAGTCTGCCACCTTTCTGCCCAAAGCACAGCAAAATGATGTGATATTGTAACCGAGAAAAACAATTCTCAAAAAATACTTCACTATAACGAGAAGGTACTGGGGGTCGATTCCCAGCTGGGACAGCTGTGGGTTCTTTCTGTGTGGAGTTCTGTTGGGAGCTCCGATTTCCTTCCACGGTCCAAAGACATGCACTTCAGATGAACTGGAAATGCTAAACTGCCTCTAGGTGCATTTGTGTGTGTGTGTGTGTGTGTGTGTGTGTGTTTGTCTGTGTGTTTGTACCCTGTCTAGGATCTTTCTCCACCTTTCACCCTTGAACCTCCTGCACCTCTCACAACCCTGGTTAAGATGAGCAATTCCGAAAATTGGTTTAGCAGTTTCTACATGTAGAGTGTGGTGGAGCTGGCTATGTAGTGCAAGCAAGAAAATTGTTCAGTCAAACTCATCAATTGTATCAGTTTGTGAGCGCTTTACATTTAGTTCAAGTGTTAGCAGCATGTAGGAGAGTGTGCAGAGAGACACAAGCATATGAAAGCATGTTGGAGTCATGGAAGATGAGGACTCAATAGCAGGGCACGTTACTACAAAAACTAAAGAAACGAGTATTGACCCCTGGCATGCGCTGCGTTTTGAAGTGATCCAGCTTGAATGGTCTCATTATTGGTCTCGGGGCAGCTGGTGGCCTGGTGGTTAGGGAACTGCCCCAGCGATTGGAAGGTTGTGGGTTCAAATTCCAGGACTGCCAGTGGCACCGCTGAGGTACCCTTTGAGCAAAGTATCCTCCCCACACACTGCTCCCCCGGCGCTGCGACAACAACGGCCACTTTAATTCAAACTTACTCCAGTATTGCTACATTTACAGCATTTGGCAGACCCCATTCTCCAAAACAACTTACAATCTTTAGTTACAGATTCAGTACCCCAGGAGCAACTGAGAGTTAAATGTCTTGCTCAGGGCCACAGTGGTATTAGGTGGGGTTTAAACCTGCAACCTTGTAGTCGTTGGGTTCATAGGTAAGTTTTACCTACTAGGCTACTATCATGTTGTATAACAAGTGTATTTAACCAGCTGGTTAACGTCAGCTAACGCTTCCTAAAGAAAGAGTGTGTTAATGTGCATGTGTGAGAGAGTAAGGGATAGTGTGAGTGAGTGTTTGAGAAAGTGTTACTGCAGAAACAGTCCACCTCCAGAGTCCATGACTTGTTTTCAAAGCTATTTCATGTAACCCCCCCCCCCCCAAAAAAAAAAAACCATACTCACACAATCTGTTCTTCCAGATGGGTCATGTGGGGTCTTGTAAGTATGTCTGCAGAACAGAGACCATTTTGTCCTCAATTTTAACCAGCACAGAAGGCAGATACAAAGGCCCAACCCCATACACACCCACACACACTTCAATGATGCAGTTGAGTTCACACCTGCTGTTCATGTCTGAACTCCTACACTGTGTGTTTGTAAAAAAAAAAAGTATGCATGTGTGTGTGGTCATCTGTTGCCCCTCTCTCCAGACCTGCCTTTATCAGCACATCTGTCAGCATGCGTGTGGAGGCAAGGGAACAGCACGCTGCGGTCATTATAGCGCCTCTGAGGCTCCTTCATCAGCGCACAATTACAGAAGAACAAAGCCCTTGTGACCGGCAAGGCTAACTAGCTTTCATTTAAATGGAGTCAGATTTCCCCCGCTTACCCCAAATAGAGCCCATCAGTGAAGTCATGTTGGACGTCTTAAGTTCTTCTTTGGTCTTGCACTAGAGCTACCAGGCTATTGTACCTAACAGGTACCATAAGCGAGTCCATAATAGACTCACTTATGACGCTGTACCACTCACTGTTCTCTGCAAATACGGACTAGATCCAGACTTCAGGATGGCTTTTGTGCAAAAAATATCTTATTTTAAGAATTACATTTAAAGCATTCTTATGAACTTTGTGTTGATCTCAAAAGGGAATTCCATCAATTTTTCAATATTCCCCCACAATGAAACAAATGTAGATAACAGGTAAGCTCTGTGCAAACTGACAATAATCACGCACTCACCTCAAACCTGCTTATGTGGTTTCTGACACTGTGTGACACACTGTTGTCTACAAACATGGACTAATGATCCATGAACCATGTTGCTACTGTTAAGGTAATTTGATATATGTTTTAATCATTTTTAATTAAATGGCCCTAATGCTACATCTTTCTTATTTTATTTTTTTCCATTTCTAAACTTTGGTCTGTTTACAGACCAAAAACAGCAGTTCACCTAATGCTTTTCTAAATTTCTCTTTATCCCTTTTTTGTTACTGTAGCTTTAAGACCGATGGATGCAAATAAGCTCTGCTCTGGTTGGCTGTCAAGTACTGAGACTCATTTAAAAAGCAGTCCGATCTGAAACACTCCTTTTATCTTCAGTGTTAATGGGTGAGGCCAAGCTGCTGTCGGTTAAACAAGCAGATGCAGGTACACAACAAAAAAAATTCATTCAAAATGGGCTGTTTTATATGGATCGTATGGACTGGGGAGTGAATTTATTTACATACTACGTCAAACTCATTCAAAAAAGTGAGGAAAATGCAGTTTTCCATAATGAGGTCCCTTTAAAAAAACATCTAAGACTAAATGAAATGGACATTTCAAAACACTGTAAGGTCATTTCTTGTCTCACTATAAGTGAAAAAGAATACACATCTTAAAAATATCTTTTGACAGTTCTTTAAGAATGTGTTATATGCTTGATTCTAAATTCAAGCATGTAAATCTCTTAGAACCAACTAGTTTGGAACCAAGATTAGACCAATGGCGGCCACACTGTTGGACCACCCTGCAGTATTAGATGCTTTAGAATAGCGGGTCCTAACCTGAGTGTCAAATCCTGTCCCTCCAGTTACATGCTACACAGGACCATACACGTTCTGGGTAATGAGGAGATTCCAGGAAAGTCTTTTTTAAGAGCTGTCAGTCTTTCTCTCAATCCATCAGGAAGGTGTAGATTGTTCATGAGATTGGCGTGATTTCTACAGAAGTGTGTTGTCCATGGCGTGAAGATAGTAGGTTCCTTACAAAGAGCTTTCTGTGCTACAGGCATTCATGTAGACCCAACGTCCAGGTGTGCATCGTATCCTGCTTGTCTCAGCAAATTCACAAGCTTGCTACATCTTAAGGCATGTCATTCCCTCACTGCAGGTCAAACACTGCTAACTGGACCACGGAAAAACCGATGAGTCATTAAGGAGTTAACGGTGTCATTTTGTCGTTTCTGAGTCGAGGCTCATTCAGGCAAGTGAAGAAATTGTGCGGAGAAAAGGAGATATTTTATTATTTTTTGAATCTAACGGAAAGTATATGTATAAATATATATTTACATACGTAATGAATTACATATTACATACTTTTCCTCAAATTCATATAACAATTTGGTGCTTTCCTTCTCTTCCCTTGTTGCTTAATTACAGTTGGCAAACAGTTTTTAGGTGCATCACCTTTGCTGATAAGGCACATATATCAATAAAGGAAAATATCCCAATATAAGACAATAGTCACATAAACTATTCATTTGATCATTTTTTGGACTATACAGAAAATTTGCAAAATCATGACCCATCCCTACAATCAACATGCCATAGGTAAAAATGCCATACAGCATGCCACACATAAAACTGTGAAATGCAAATTGATTGTAGAGCAATTTACGACAATCCTAAGGGGCTCCATTGACCCTGGAAGTTCCATTTGCTCCTGCTTTGGAGATTTTCCTAAAATCAGAAAGACCAATTTTGGGGAAACTGCTGTGCAAAGGTCTTATGCTTGTTAAAAAATGTCTGTTAAGCTGTTTATCTGGGCAGTAAGCGTTCTTGTTAAAAAACACTCACATTAGAACAAATACAAATAAACACACTGTGATTTGATATGTTAAATCTTTTCCAGACGTCTCCTGGAGGAAGCCTAGTATTTACAGTCGCCATCAAGTACCTAGTTTATCTAATCAATCCTTCATTAAATTCAATCAGGCCCTGCTGATGGAGCTGAACTAATCCATGCAATGGCTGGAGTGCAGTGAGAAGATCAGGAACCAAATGTGTATTCTTCTAACTGTATTCTTAACAAACACAAATTGTTTATATTCTACAGTATTTGTTTCTTTGTACTTATTCTAATGTTATTTAAATTTTGTTAAAACAATTTTTGCACTGTACTATGTATATCAGCGGTAAAGATGTATTGTAGGTAATAGGCATTTTATTAATTCTGCCAATGCAGTTGGATTGATTGAACACTGAAGATGATAAACAAGCTCCAGCAATCAAAAACGGATAGGTATTTCAAGCAAAAATACTATTATTTTTACTACAAACCTTATTCCGTCATTCTTCAAAGACTGGCACAAAAGGAGGCCTGCCAGTAGAAGTACTAATACATTCTTCTTCTTCTTTTGTTGTTTAATGGCGCTTTATTGACACTTTCGCCAGTAAAAAATCATTTCATATAAAGGCAACAGTCATATAAACTATTCTATATTTTATTCATTGAATGCGTTTCAAAAATGTAAAAATCATTACCCATCCCTACAATCAACATCCCCCTCTCATGTATGTCATCTCTAGATCGCACTCCTCTTGCCTGCAAGCTCTGATGCTGTTCTGATACAGCTATGATTTTTCTTCATTCAAATCCCGAACCCAGTATAATGAATCGTAACTTCTAAGTGCAGAATTTCACCCATAGTCACTGGCTTTGTGGAGTCTTTGGATTGTAAGCTTGGTAGGTTAATCAGGGTAGAATGTTACACTGTAAGAAAAAAAACAGGTACAATGCTAGCAACATTTAGTCCTACCAAAGTTACAAACAATGTAAATGTAGCCATAAAACTACAATGTGATCCTTAAAGCCTAATTAGTGTTTTTCCTGAAATTTCTACCCAGTGTAATCCTGTCTTATTAAACCCACTAGTTAAGACTGCCCCAATCACACAACCCCACCACTGCTAGGCAAGTAAAGGTTAGCACATGTTTCCTCCAAGTCATATGAAGCCAAGGCAACGTCAATGGACAGCTCAACACGCTTGGAGGAAAACACTAACTGCCAATTCTGTTATGTTTGCTAACAGATGCCTGAGCTGACTAGCATCATGCTGGGTGATGGAGAGTAATGGAAGGGCCATCCTACCCACCCAGAGGGAGGCAATTATCACAGTTTGAATGGCTTTGACATCACCAGGGATTGAGCTTACAATCTTGCAATGATGGAGCTAGAGCTTGCCACTCGGGAGCCGCCCTTAAATTAATTTTAAAGACACATTCACTTTCCCCTAGGGAAAGACGTTTACTTGTACCTTTTGATGACAACAACTGGAGTCAAGACGGGGTGTAAGAGATCAATGCAACTTAAAAAACATACCAGCATCTCACAATCCTATAAACACCCTCACTGCGTCATCTGAGAAACTGATGACGCAGTTTCTTCGTCTTCTTAATCACATTTATAAACTGCTGTTAAAGAGTTGTAAGCTCTTTGGGATATTTAGCAGATGTCTTCAGCTTCAGCTAAAGAAGCAACAGGTAAACACACCGCAACACTGTCTCACGCAAACATAGTCTAACCACATACACACATGCATGCTTTTTGCCAGCAGCCAGTTTACCATAGACCACTTAAAACTAGCTTAAGATCAAAATGTCACACACATAAGCAGAGCAGCAGAGGAGCCAAACGCCTCTACATTGCCTCAGTTTCATGTTTTTTATGTTTTCCTATCATCACAGGGACATCTGGTCCACCCAAATAGTGAAACACACAAACGTACACATGCACACACACACACACACACACACACACACACACACACACACACAGAGAAACACACACACACACACACACACACACCAGCAGAGCAGCCAAACGCCTCTGCACTGTCTACAGTTTCTTGTTTTTTTTGTTTTCCTATTATCTTATGGACACTTGGTCCCTTCAAATAGTAAAAAACCACACGCGCGCACGCACAAAAAAAAAACACACAGGTCAGCATTAGCCCACGGTGATACTATTTTGGAGGCGGACACAGCCAGAGAATTAGTGCGTCTGCTATCAGCTCAGACCAATCCTGGGCCAAACACTTTTACGCAGTTTCAGAGCATCCTACGCTCTTAAAATGATGAGTGTGTCTGGCATTTTGACGTGAATGCGTTTTTTGTAGGAGTGCGTTCATGGTTTTGGAGCCAGTGTTTTATTTTGCTGATAATATAGGAGTAGGCCTGGAACCTGGTCACAATGATCTAAGCTGACTGCAGTTACTGCCTGCAGTTTTTTCATAATTTGCTTCAAGGGTAGCGGTGAGTAATGTTTATTTATTTCATCTTCATTAATAGTTTGTTTTGCTTGTTTATTTGATGTTTGTTAATAACACCTGTAGAGGGCGGCGGCAGACTAACGAGTGATCATATACTTTACTATCATTTAAGACACTCTCTAGCTGTGTTGGACCAAACGTTTGCATATTAAGTATATTATTATCTATCTATCTATCTATCTATGTCTAGCAATGGACCGTCCAGGGTGCTTCCAGGGGTAATGGGAAAAAAGCAACTTTTGGAAATCCCACCAGACATATACTACAAATATGCACACACACACACACACACACACACACACATGTGTATATGTACTTCTTTTGGTAGGATTTCCAAAAGTTGCCTTCTCCCATGACTGCATGACCCCAAAACTCCAAAGAACTTTGGAACCCCTATGTTGTTCAGCCCAAAGTTCTTGGAGACATGAGGTTGTATTAAGACAGGAAAGACGTATTACATGAACATGACTGTTACTGAAGTGATCAAACTGAAAAACAGCTGTTGATGTAGCGTATTTTATTCAGATGCAGCTATTGAACATGTCTGAATTTCTTGCCGTGTGCTAATGATGTCGGTTTGACTGTGTTGATGAGTAATAGGATGGTGTTGTGTACAGTCAGACCACCTTTCCTCCATCACATCGAACTCAGTGACCTGAACTCCTGGAATACTTGGCACTGGAGAACGTGAGTGATCTGAGCAGAGAGATCAAAGTGACAGTGACACTGGGCAGAGCCCATTCTTCTGAAACTATCTTCCGGACTTTCCCGCAGCCCATGGAAAAACAGACGTCCGCCATCACACCAACCTCCTTTCCATCTACTCTCTCCATTCCTGCCTTCTCTCATACCTCCATGTCTCCATCCCTCTCTTTTCTTTTCTTAAGGTACTGTTTCCTTTGAAATGTCCAACAAAGGCTATTTCTGTTTCTTTTATCCGTATGTTCTCCTCTAGAAAGATCAGTCACATTAACTTCCCAGTTTCTTTTAGAGTTTGGGTTCAACCAACTCCGAGATTCAAGAATCTGGTCAACAATTACAAATGTTTTTTAAGTTTTCATTAGATTTAATGTCATCAATCTATTGCAAAAGACTACAGGCCAGGAGGTTAAAACATCCTCTACAGGGAACAAATATGGCATTTTTTGCACATCTGCTTTATTAGAGTTTAACATATTGAAAAATAAAGAAACAAAACATTTAACAAAATGTGCCATAACTTGTGCACAGGCCAAATGTAAATTTCTTTAATTTTCTCCGATATGTTAAACTGAGCAAATACACAGTAAGTGTGTATTAAAGTGTGCAGAAGTGTGTGTCTGTAGAGGGTGTGTGCTGCATTTAAAAACAACCAAACCTCATTTGAGCAGGGGCGCCAAAACTTTTGCAACAGTGCATACCTCTATAACACTCTTAGATTTCTGTCAGTTATGATTATTCCCAGTCAAACATTACAAAATATCTGTTTGGGACGTGCCTTCTGATGCAGAGAGTTTTAGTGGTTGTTGTTCTTGTCCTCAGTTCTCCCTGAAAACATGTGAACTTCAGTAGGACCACCTGATTAAATAAAGGAAACAAATCTCTTGTGAAACTGTGTTTGTGTATGTGTGTGTGTGTGTGTTATCAGTCCATTCCAGATGGAAAGGTAAAGGAGTGTGTGGGAGAACACAAACACAGAAGCATGTGATGATCCCATGTCTCTGTTTTCCTTTAATCCTACACCCCAGTGTGCTCTCTCTCTCTCTCTCTCTCTCTCACACACACACACACACACACACACATTTTCCATACCAGATTCCTGTTTACACACATATAAAAAGCCTTCAGCAAATTAAATACACCCACATGTTTGTTTTTAAACTTTTTTTGTGTGCAATACATATCACACTGTCCTACAACAAAACCTCAAATGTTGCAACTAATTTTGGAATTTAGTCATTTTCACACAGCTTGTGCAGTTTAAGGGCTAAAAATACTGGAAAAATGGAACAGTATATACGTAAGGAGCACTGTACAATAGCGTTGTATCACATCCGATAAGTAAAATATATGTGTATGTGTAAATGTGTATAAGTAATAATAATAATATGTTCCACACACATACACACACACACACACACTCACACACACACACACACACACACACACACACACACACACACACACACAGCTTGAGCTCAAGCCATTTTTGAAACTATAAAAATGATGAAAAAAGGTCCTTTTTAAAAAACACACACAATCTGGAGAACCATTACACGCGCACACACACACACACACACACACACACACTCATACACACGACACACACTCTTATTTACACACCTCAAACCACCCGAAATCCTTTGTCAAATGCATTTGCATGACACACACAAAAGGAGGATCATTATTAGGTGGATTTTGTCAGCGCTCCACTCTCCTTCAATCTGAGGTCTCTCTACAGGCTGAATTCCACTACACTGTAAACAGGCTGATCCAGGTCACTGTGGGGGCAGCACTACGGATGGGCTATGGAATGACTGACAGGTCAATCAGCCACACACACTCAGAGTAAAGCGGTGATTGAGAAATGAAAAGCTTGTTTTTAGTCCTGCTCTTAGCCTTAGAGAAAAAAAAACACAAGTTATAACACGCTAATGAACCTGTGCGGCTACACAGTAAAGGGACACAGCCACAAAAACAAAATCCAAATGCTCACAAAAAGCTTCCAGAATAAAATGGAAAAATGTCATTCCGAGTGAGTTTGGAGTGAAATTTTCCATTCTAGAGAAACCTGCAGAATTCATAGTGGTGATGAATGGAACCAGACGTCTGAAAAGTTTAATGCCTCTTAAAGCTCCCCCTCAGACAGTTCTTTCAAGAAACAGTCATAATTACACACTTCCAGATGTCTGAGACTTTGTTTTAGGACAGTCTTGAGAATATTTTGGCCTCAAATGCATTACAAAATGTATTTATAACATTAAACAAATGTATGTATAAAATACATACATAAATAAGAGGACATGTAGGTTCACTGGTGGGTTTGAATAGTGAATACGAGTCAGTAATGAACCACTTTACACCAAAACCACTCCGAATAATTTTGTTTGTTTACACACTGAATTAATCAACGACCGAATTACGGGGGAATCG
>JBBPCZ010130365.1:3809-23119 GCA_037974445.1 Brycinus macrolepidotus | reverse complement strand
TTTAGTCTGGCAAATTCCGAGCAAGAAATACCAACATGTTGACTTTGGTTTGAATCCAAAGTGCTCCCACACTGAAGCTGTCGCGTTCGGCTTTGAAACCAATTCCACCGCTGTTTTTTCCGAATCTCAGCTAACGTTAGCGTTATCTCTACCTTGCTACACTCTGTGGTACGAGACCATGCGGCTGGCAAGTAGCCTAACTGACACGAGAGCTTTTTATCGTGCAATTAATTGATTTATTGTTTATCGCGACAGGCCTAACTGCACCATCAGCTCCTACTGGAAACCTGTTCACATGTAGCTCATCCAGAGAAGTACAAATACCGTCAGACTGGTTAAATGATGCTGGAGCTTAAAGAGCCATAATCTACATTTATTAATTATCACTTGTTTTGGCAGTCACTTATAGCTTACAGTAGCTCAGAATTACGGACAGGCTTAAGATAGATGCATGAAATATGAAACTAAGTGACGCATACTTGTTTTCCCTGTTGGTAACATAACTTTCCATTTCACCAGTTCAGTAATGCATTCATCCAATATCCTTGGGGTGTGGGTCAGTAGTCATAGGGCTAATTTGATTCAGTTATTTTCGTACGATTCTGAAAAAAACACAAAAACAGGTGCAATGTAAAACGTGCCTTGATGCAACGGCGATATTCACTCATAATGCCTCTGAATTTAACGTTTGACTGCAGCTTATCACTCAAACAGTGAACAGCCCCGTCCAGTAACTACTTGTTTATGAGGTGCGGGGTTTCAAAGACACTGAGAAATAATGGAATCATCCACAAGCTTGAAACAAGGCAGAAAATAAAAATTCAGTGATGGGTGTTGATAAATGAAGTTCTGTCCCACCAAAACATTCTCCAAGGTTGTAATTCAATGCCTTTCTCCCTGTGGCTTCCGCACCCATCATGATCCAGGTTAAGGATAAGCGACTTGGAACGAATGAATGAATGAATAAATGAATTAAAGTACGAGGTCTAAAGGAGCCAAACTGGCTGATCTTTGTACTTTTCAACACTTTGTTTCTCCCGAATTAAGACTACTTGAGCTTAAATAACAAACATTTCTCACCACTGCCCTCTAAAGGTGATAGCACAGGTCAAGTCTTTTTAGTTCTCGATGTGGATGTGTCTATACACTACATGGACAAGGGTATTGGGACGCCTGACCAACAGGGACTTTCATGACATTGCATTCAAATACACAGACTTTAATATGGAGCTGGTCCCCCATTCGCAGCTATAACCGCTTCCACTCTTCTTGGAAAGCTTTCCGATAGATAGATAGATAGCTAGATAGAAAGATAGACAGATAGATGGATAGATAGACAGAAAGATAGATAGATAGATAGATAGATAGATAGATAGATAGATAGATAGATAGACAGATATCATTATTTACATAATAATATGTGTGGAGGCAATTTTATATTAATTGTGCCAAGCCTATGCTGTCATCACATATCAGACCAAGTAATGAAGTAATTATACCCCTTCTACACTGAGCTGCTCTCTCGGCTCTCAACACCGCCAGCAGCTGAGCCCAGGCCACATTTCCAGACAGCCTCACTTGCTTCTATAAAGAATTCACTGTACTTCATTCATTAGTAACGTGGTTATGTGGGTCAGCTGTGTTTAAATGCACTTCATCTCCATTCTATTCCTGCTTTTCTCTCTCTCTCTGGCTCTTTCTGGGGCACAGTGTGTGTCTGTAGGCTGTGCAACTGTGTGTGCTAGGGGCTAACCAATATTTTCTGTGGCCATTGTGAACATGGCCATGTGCGTGTTCAGGCGTCCTTACCCATAAATGGCTGAGTAAGAATTGGCAAGTTCATGCCCCCATCGGTGGCGCAGTGGTAGTGCGCAAACCTCTGGTTCAGGAAATTGTCAGTTCAAGTCCACAGTGCAAGACTTTTATTTTAAAGCAATTTTTTTTTTTGGCCCATAAAACCAAAGTTTGTGTGTCTCCAAACACTGGTTTTATAGCAACTACACAATCACGCTTCGCATTCTCTCACAGAAATGCATCTAGTTGATGCTGTCTCAAAGCAGCTTTACTGAATCCACGTCCAAGCTACTAGACAACAAGCTAAAGGCAACAGAAGCAAGAAGCTGGAGGACGAAACCTTGGGAGGAACCAAGACTCAAAAATGGAACCTGTCTTCCTCTGGTCGATAGCGAGGAAGCATGAAAAAAATACCACTATGGAGGTGACTAAAAATAGGGGGGAAGAGTACATACTTAATCACTGATGTGCAGTCGACCCTAGAGTTAGCAAAGAAGGATCAGTTCTATCTGTAGAAGCAGCTTCTGTTGGAGTCTGTGTGAGCAGTAGTTTAAATTAGTTAGAGAAAGGAAGGTAATCAAGGGTGGTCAAACTGGTTTGGAGGGCAGGAGTCTCTAGTTCATGGTAGTAGGAGCAACAGTTTCTGCTGGAATTTGGGAGTAGTAATAGCGTTTGGTTAGGAGGAAGGAGCACATTTCTAATACAAGAAAGTCTGAAGTATGAAGAAATGCGGGGTGGCTCAAGACTTTTGCACAGTGCTGCATATCAATATCACAACCTCATGCATTTATGGTCCCCCTCGAAGGCCCTAGCAAGAATGGACAGCATCATATACCCGTACCCATCAGCGTCCCCTCAAGCAAAAGAACTGCTGACTCCTGGCCTGCTACTGGGCTGTAATGGTCCTGCGTTTATGCCAAGAATCCCTGATAAAGAATTGACTATTTATGCTCTTGAGGCTATAACACTTTGGTGGTCATTCTATAGAGGTGTTTGTTCACAGACGCAGATCCAAATGTGGTCAGCGAAATTTTCCAGGGAGTGCTGATGCTGCAACTTGAGAAGTTTGAGCTATGATACAGCTCACAATTCAAAGGGGCTTTGCAGCAATCATGTTTGCATAATGGCCTGGCGTGTACGTGGAGAGATTATCAGCCTCTTCTTAATCAGATATCAGGAATAAAAGAATCCTCTCAGCACAACCAGGCCTAACAGACTGAAATGGTTTCTGGCTGTGAAAAGGAGACTAAATTAGTCAGACTGAGACTTGGAAAATGAAGACACTGCGGCATAGTACGGCTGCACGGTATATTGTTTCTTAATTATCATTGTGACAACAGCCCTCACAGCCTGACGCTGCAGAAGTGTGCAATATGCAAATGTGAGCAAGCTGACCGATCATGTAGTTGTGTGCAAAGGTTTGGGCAGCCCGGTCAAATTAATTTTGTTAAAAATGTGTTATTTTGTTGATTATGGAACAAAATAACAATGGAATGGAATGGAACCTATATACGACAAACTTTATTGCCCAGGAATAAATCTGCAGAATTTAACAAACTGGGGGAAAAACATTGGCAAAGACCACCTTTGGATGAAATCACATCCTCCAAACATTTGTAGCCAGCTGAGAGTCTTTCTCTCCTTGATTTCTGCTTTTTTTCTTGTTTCTAGTACAGAACTATTCACGGATTTTTCCTTGATTGTAGTTTGTGGGTCATCTTGCATGCACAGTATGTAACTATAGATGTTCAATAATAATAATATTCAAGACTGGGGAAGGTGAAGGCCTTTTCATAACCTTAATCTATTGGTTCTTTAAGTAGTTTTCGATGTATGTTTGATGTTTTTGCAGTTTTGATGTATATTTTGGATCACCGTCTTGTAATATTTAGCTTCTTTTCTTCTTCAGTTTCTTCACTGATTGTGAGAGTAGACAGCTGTTAATTGGAAAGTCGTTCAGTTTTTGTATGATTAGACCACAGCACATGATTACAAAAAGCATATTTATCAACGTGTTGTGTTGCAAAGATATTTTAAGTGTGAAGTGTCCATTTGTCATACGTGAACACACCACAGCACACAGTGTGAACAGTGTGAAATTCTCTCTCCACATATAAACCATTCACCAAGTGAAGCAGTGAGCAGCCACTGATGCAGCCCCCAGGAAGCAGTGTGTGGGGACAGTACCTTGCTCACGGGAACCTCAGTGGTGCCACCGGCAGTCCTGGAATTTGAACCTACAACCTTCCGATAGCAGGGGCTCACTAACCTGAACTCACTAACCACAAGGCCACCAGCTGCCCCATTTAGACACTGAACTTAAAACAGCTGAGAAATTATGAATACAGTGCTTGCAACACTGCATACTGAATAGTGGGCCAGTTGCACCACCATTCCCTCAAAATCTTCTTATAGGTCTTTGGCCATTAGCTTTAGTTTCAGATCCTCAGTCAGCTGCTTAGATGAGCTCAAGGCCACTGAATGTAAGCACAACACTCTGAGAGGTTTGAAGGGTCACATAATTTACGATGCTCTGGAACTGCCAACACTTGACTTGGATCTTTCATTTTCCTTATAACGCATAATTTCCATTGCTAGACGTATAATCAAATCCATTTGGGAGAAGTTATTCATTTTTAGGAATAACATTCCTGACACAGCAGTTATGCTGTTAACATTTGGACAGTGTTAAATGGGAACCTCTTCTGTGGTGTCCCTGAGATTTTTAGAGCACATTGAGTATGAAAAGTCAGTACCGTGACCTTTAATTAAGTATAGGATCACAATGTGACAGCGTAATGGGAGCTTAGTGAAACCAGAGCTACTGGAAAAGTAGATTTATCTTTAACAGAACGTTTTGCGTGGGGGTAACACAGGGCTTGGGAAGAGCCTAAAGATGACTTGAAGCAACATTATGTGTACAAGACAACAAGTAACACAGAGTCCATCACCAAGATGGCGGCACGAGCAGACGTCTGCACGGCGGCCTCTCCATGCAACTGGCACTCTGTTCAATGTTGCTAACTGCCTCCTGTGCAGTAATCATACCTATAGTGCAATACTCATCACTCCAGAAGGTTTACGCAATGTCCACACTTGTTGTCTTTTTATTGCTTGTCTATAGTCTACTGTCTGTTGTAACCTGCACTCTGTTGACTGTTGAATGTTGTATGTCGCTACATGTTGCACCGTGGTCTATGGAGAAACGTTGTCTCATCTCACTCTTTATGTGTACACAGCCGCTGATGACAATAAAGTGAATTTTTGAGGACGCTTCTCCTCCTACAGTTTTTGAAATATGGGCATGGTTCCAACATCAAAGTGTCTGTTAATATCCGATGCCGTGCGCTTGTATATAACTTTGCGATCAGTTGATCAAAGGCTGAGTACTGATCATTTAAAAAATCGATGTTTGTGGTCGAGTCCCCTCTGTAATATATGGGGAGAGATAGAGGATGGTCGAGTCGTCTTTAAAATGTGCATCGGGGAGAAAGTCTGTGATATAACGAGCATGGAGGCCAGGAAAGGACAAAAAGCGGAGAAATACAAATGCGAATAAAAAAATGTGGAGCAAAATACACAGCAGACTCATAAACAGACTTCAAAGCATTAAAGCTCAGGTCAGTTATAAAAAAAGACTTACTGTTTGTTGTGGTTTATTGCATCTCTCCAAACTGCTCAGCAAAATGGCTAAAACTTGGCTAAAATGCAGTGACAGTATTGCAAAGTGTCCACAAAAATGATATTGTGTATATAAACCCCATTAAATTACATAAGATTATATAAACCTCATTACTGAATACTGTACTGAATACCGGCACATGTATACAGTCCATATAATCTTCATAATAATTTAGGTTCACCTAGATTCTGAAAATATCTTTAAGAAGATGGCATGGTTACTTGTCCAGACGCAATTAAATCCAGATACTACAAGCATTCAATTTCATTCCATCTAGATGTTGTCAAGTCCGGATACCACAGTCTTTAAAATATTACTCACAGGTCAGTTTAACCTAACATCCACCTTGTAACCCAACCTTGCTGATGCATAGCTAGAGGCTGCAGCCCAGGTGTTGGATTGTGTTGGTGGGAGTCCGAGCTAGTGGGTGGAAATAAACATGAAATCAGAAGTCTGAAGAGGATAATGCCTCTAAAAGATCCCTAACAGAAAGTTATTACATGAAACAGTCATGAAAGCTGACGCCTGAGACATTGTTTTATGCAGGTGTAATAAATGAAACATATTTTCGAAATCCATTTACAGCAAAGTGGTACACACAGGGCATTGTGAAGCAAAATAGTCCTCAAAGAAGATTTACCCAAGGTCTACTGTGCTGTAGTTCTAGTTGCCTCATCCAGCATATGAGAGAAAGGAAATTTCATAGCTCCTTGTTTTTAGCCAGTCAGCGTTGGCTGTCAAATCATCTAGACTGTCTGGGGCTCGGATCTCACGCCATGTCTGTTAGAACTGTATAAAATCCATGCTAAACTGGCAATTCAGTGCTATAGAATGTGCATTGTGCTGGATTCTTCACTGACCAGCGTATCTGTAAACAACGTGATGTTTACTGCCTGAGAAACCACAGCCTGCTGGTTCCCTGGTTGTTTTGGATCGAAAATAAACTAAATAAGTAAGTAAAGTGGCCCTTATACTCATGCACAAACACAGCGTGAAATTCTTTATTTGTATTTAACCCATTCACCAAGTAGGCAGCCAACAACATACCACACAGTGAGCGGGGACAGTTTCTCGCACAAGGATATCTCAGCGGTGCCACTGGCAGTCCTGGGATTCAAACCCACAACCTGCCGATCTCAGGGACAACTCCCTAACCACCAGGCCACCAGCTGCCCCAACTTGGATTTGAACCCACGACCTTGCCTCTTGCAGCATGGAGCACTAACCAATAGACCAACCAGGAGGTATTTGGTTATATTTGCACTGCATGGAGACCCCTGGTTCCTATCACCACCAGCTGAGTTGTAAAGCTAATCTACCAAAAATCTTTGCATTTCCAAACCAGTCTTCATTACTTTTCTATATCTCAACAATTGGATTATGTGGAAAATTTGGAAAATAGGGTGCCTCAGTGGTGCCACTGACACCCCTGGGATTCAAACTCACAACCTTCTGATCACAGAGTCAACTCCCTAACCACCAGATCACCAGTTGCCCCATTTTTTTACACACCTCCACACCTAGTGGACCTTATTAAGCAGCCAGTGAATGGAAGCACAAGGCAGGTGTTTGAAATAAAGTGTCTAGTGAGGGTATAATGCAATACAACTGTGTTCTCCTGGCCCTCGAGCGGTTCCTCTACTCTCAGCACCCCAGACTGAACTCATCAGCTCATTAACAAACCCTTCATGAGATTAGAATGGTGTTTTGAGCAGGATGAGACTGAAATGCACTACAGGATTTGGAAACACTGCAGTGGATCATCGGATAATTTCACTCACTCCAGATTTGCTTTGCTTTTCTTTGCTTTCTCTGGTGTTTTTTTTTTTTTTTAGACGCTGTACTAATTGGAGGCTCCACTTCTTTAGGAAGCCACTGTTAAATGAAATAAAAGCATTTTAATTGAAGTACTGCTGATAATTGGACCGTTTTAATTACAGCACACTGCAAATTATAGTGTACTGTAATTAAATGGAATACCATAGTGAGCTGGGGCATTACTTTCATTACGGTACAGGAGAAGATGTGAAGCTGAAAGGAGTGGTGAGGCAAAACGAACTTGTTTATAACGATTTGTCATCTTCATTTCCTACCAAATGTTGTTCCTAATACAGATGGAGACGCACCATCTAGGACTCCTGGTAGCTTCAACACACTCAAAGGAGAATACTAGAATCACAAGCGAGGTCACACGACCAGTCGCTTGTTAGCGGTGTCTGACTGATAGATGGTTTTGGTTGCTGTTACCCAAAATAACACTGACAGGTGAAGTGAAGTGAATAACATTGATCATCTGGTTACAATGGCACCCGTCAAAGGGTGGGACATATCAGGCAGCAAGTGAACAGTCAGATCTTGGAGTTGATGTATTGGAGACAGGAAAAATGGGCAAGAATGACTTAGATAAGGCCCAAATTGTGAGGGTTAGACGACTGGCTCGGAGCATCTCCAGAATGGCAGCTCTTGTGGGGTGATACTGGTATGCAGTGGTGGATTCTCCTGTCTGATCTGATCCCACTGAAGAGCTACTTGTTGAAAAGTGCTGGCTATGATGGAGAGGTGCCAGAACACCCAGTGCATCTCAGCTTGCTGCGTATGGGGCTGTGTAGCCACAGACCAGTCAGAGTGCCCATACTAACCCCTCTCCACAACTACTGTGTGTGAGTATGCTTTAATGAGTATTAAACACTTCGTATTTCACATAAAACCATTCTGAACGGCTTTGTTTATATGCATAATAATAATGCAGAAGTGTTAAAAAAATCAGTGGAATTCACCTTGTCTGAATGCAATAAAGCACCAGTGTTTTATCACTGTCAGAAAAAAAAACGTATCAGTTTAATGAAGGAGAGACCAAAAGAATGCCAAAACGGCCAAAATGACATTATGACATTATCTTGTCACTTTAACTTCAGAGATGCGATTTTTTCTTGTGACATTTTATAAGCAAGAAGTGACTCATTTTTGAGGATCTAATGATTTCATGCTCATATCCCAGAGACTGCTAAGCTGACAAGCACCAGCTGTTCATCTTCAGTACCACAATCTTACACCACCGGCTAAATTAACACAAGCTGGTCAGCTTGAGCACAGAACACCATCATGTGTAAAATAGCAAAAAAAAACATGCAAAATGCATCCTAACCTCAGATCACCAATTAACATGCTATGAGAACAACAGACTTTATGTTAAAAGAACAAATGAAAAACAGGAGCTATTCTATTATTTAAGGTCATTTCTATTCATATTTGACAATAGCTGTCAGGCGGAAACAATAAAGGCCAGCAAACACCTGTTAAACTGAAACCATTGCAGTTTTAACCATCATTTTTGACAATATAAAATTACGTTGGCTTGCGCTGCTGGCAATCAGAAGTTTTAGCTACATAAAATCTTTAATCTTGGTCAGGCCCTACTTGTATGATTCTGGGGTAAAAGAGGGATCCACAAAACTTTTCTTTCAGAACATAAACAATGGTGAATAGCGAAAATCCCAAAAGTTTCAGGATGGACCGTTCACCCTCCAGTCTATACAGTTCATTAAAACTAACCCGCAACAGCTCATTTCGAATTCATCCCATTTGTGATGTCACAAAAAATGAACACATTTACTTACATGCCTATTCAGCCTACAGAGAGTTAGCCCCGCCCATTCACACTGAAGTTATAAAGTGCGTTTCGGAAGGTGATTTATATCAGTCTTAAAGGCACAGTAACAAAATTATTTAATTCTAGAGGATAAAGAGAGGCTGGAAAATGGTCATATAAACTGTGTTGGGTACATAAAATGACCCCTAACCAGTGAACCAGGGAAAAAAAAATAAAATTCAAGAAAAATGTGAGATATTTTATAAAAAGAGAAAGGTTTTTAATCGGATTTTGGCGTTCCTTGTGATAATAGTGTGGCGTTAATAACGTGTCATCCTCTTTGTATGTGTGTACCAGTGTGTGCTTCAGAAGGTCTCCGAGGAAGCTTCTCTGTAGGTGTTAGTTTTGTGAAAATAGGGCAAATTCTCCCATGTTTTCAGACTGATTTGTGTGTGTGTGTGTGTGTCTGTGTGTGTGTGTTCCCACAACACCACAACACTGCAATTAGTCCAGTTCCTTGGTGTGTGAGCCATGGATGGATGCATCTCCATCTCATTACGGAGCACAGGGGCTGAGCCGTTCTTATTCTCTTTCCTCTTTGTTGTGAGCCTAAAGCCGTTCTGCAGGTGGGCCACTGCTCTGGTTCCGATTTTTTTTTTCATTATTTTTTATTTTTTTTTGCCAGCGTCTATATGCTAATGTTATTTTGAGAAATGATTACATAACACCAGTCTGTCGATACTTTCAGCTCTTTTTCTCCGCAGCCAAACCCGGTTTTAGCTTCTGCTTTGAGTTTTCACAGGCTGAGGGACCCATATTCCACATATTTTTATACTTCTCACAGTTCACACAAAACAGACGTAATTCATTTTAACATGAGCTGTCTTTTTCATCCCTCATATTTAAACAGACGGTTTTTGTCTGTTTTTACTCTTTTTCAATTAAAGAAAAGAGTTTTAAGAAGGGTTTTTAAACGAGTATCAAACAAAAAACACCTTCGTTCAGTGTTTTGAATGATGTGTTTTACTGTCATTTACTCCTCTGTGAAGAATAGATCATTTTCCGGCCGTTGATCTTGCGTATAATGACCACTGCTCTAGCAAGCTCGGCAGAGGGGGTGGGGCAGGGGGTGTGGCCTTTCTGTGCCAGACACGCCCAAAATGCGTCATTTGCTTTAAAGTTGCTTTAAGCCAAAGCCTTTCACATTAGAATCAAGCTAACTGGCATTTTAAAGCAGTTCTCTGGATTAAAATGCAGACATTTGCAGCTTGTAACAGACATTTAACATCAAGTACTGCATTCTTTTCTTTGGATGTTGTAGTTCAGATGTTGCAGTTAAACTTAAAGCCTGTCTCTGAATGAGCTTCTTAACTAAAAACAGCTATCATAGTGAGGACAGATTACCATTCAGTTCAACCACAGACAGCTGGTTAACATGAATGAAAACACAGAGATATAATGACATTACATCACTGTTTCACATTGTCCTGCCCAGAGAAAACTTGCAGAGAGGAGAATGGCCGCTTGATGTTTTTTGAGTTGATTGGATGATAAAAGGTGCTTCCAAGCAACCTTAAAATGAATGGGTTCAAGTGGAGTTTTTCAACAAAACTGTAATTTGTAAATGATCGAATATTTCATACAGACAACACACTCATTTTATAAAGACAGAACAATATTTGAACACCGCCGTCATATTTTAAACCACTGTTCAGCTTCAGTTACAGCACTTATCAGTTACTTGTGTAATTTCTTTCTAATTTTTCAAAATGAACAGAAACTCCTGTGTGGTATTACATATATATATATATATATATATATATGTATACAGTCGACCCACGCAAAGTCACGGTTCAGAGTTCGCGGCCTCAGTCGTTCGCGGATTTTTTCTTAGAACCGAACTAATAATTGTTCGCGGAAACCCCCGCAAACTCGCGGAAACCGCAAATACCCTCCGCATTTTTTTTTTTTCGTGGCAATATATAATTTTTCATGCATTTTACTGCTAAATCATTAAGAAAAACATAATTTACTACTTTTTGTAACATAAATATTAACATAAATTCAGCTATATTTCCTTATAAAATATAACTGTATAATTTTTTTAGTACTGTTGAGAGAACACAAAGCAACCGTATACGAAAACGCGTCTTGGGATGGTGAAATACTCAGAGGCGGGAGGTTTGAAAGTAGCCAATCCGAGAGCGTTATTCATTTCTCCTTGCTGCTGATTGGCTGCTGCCCAATATATATATATATATAATATAATTATAATTAACATTTTTGCCGTTTAGCCCAATTTCTTCCCATTCATAAGGACTTGTCTGTGAGCAGTATGTAGCATTTGTCAGTCATTTTTGATATAATGGGAGGAATCTGAAGTGGAAGACCCCCATAAACTGGCTCTGATATCTGTCTATAGAACAGCTGCAAAGATGAAAGTATGAAGGCTGACTGAGTGGGTGTGTTGGGGAGGCAACATGCTTGCTGATCTGTACTGTGCCTCACTCAAAGAGTAACTCAAAGAGTAGTCCAGAGGGTCCTTTCTTGCTCTAAACAGTGTAAGAAGACTCAGGGAACCTGAGCTATTGGGGGGCCTGAGTGTGTACTGCTCAGTTTTTATTTTATATGTCACTCAGGGCCCACAAATGTTCAGAATAGCCCTGGTATTCCGGGCTGAAATAAAGGGAGCAAGCTGTTAAATCCAGTCAGAAACTCTCAAGGATGTGAGAAAAAATAAACTTTGGAAGGCTGCAATGATGCATCTGTTTCCTAACATCCAAAACAACCCTTTCAATAAATCTGCTGTAGGACTTTCTGAGGTAAAAACAGGACTACAGACCATTGCTGGATGTATTTTGCTACCTTCACATTTAAGCTCTCAGTTCCATCACTAACTACAGAGTTCCAAATTGAGAAGAAGCATCAGAATGGGAGCTTTGTGTGAGGAGCTTCATGCAACGGGTTTCCATGGATGAGAAGCTGCACACAAGCCTAAGATCATAATGGACAAGGCCTAGCAGACGCTGGATCGGTATAAAGCACACCACCACTGGACTCTGTAGCAGTAGAAATGTGTTTTCTGAAGTGGTCAATCACGCTTTACTATAATAAAATCTGATGGATGAATCTGGATTTGGCAGATTATGAACAATAATGTTTGGTAGAGGTATTTTTTTCAGGGTTTGGGCTCCTTCCAGTGAAGGGTAAAGTTAACGCTACAGAGTACAAAGAAATATTATGTGGTTACATGCTTCCAACTTCGTGGCAACAGTTTGGGGAAGGCCTTTTCCTGTTCCACCATGAATGGACCCCTCTGCACAAAGCAAGGTCCATAAAAACATGATTTGATCTGTTTGGCATGGAGGAACAAATACTTTGGTGTCTCCATTTTCCAGGACCTGTCATGGTCCTATCACATTAACAACGTGGTGAGGAAAGCCCATCATCTCTGAGGCTCTACCATCTCTGAAGACTAAAGGATGGAAAAACTACATCTACACTTTAGAGAGCATCCTGAGTGGGAGCATCAACACCTGGATAGGGAGTTGCACCAGGTGGGACCACTCACCTTTTAGGAGGGTGGTCCGCTCAGCTGAGAGAACCATCAGGACACCGCCCCAGTCTTCATGACATTTACATCAAACGATGCAGAACAAAAGCCTAGAGGTCCACTGGGGATCCCAGCTGAGGGTCAACACAGAGAGAATGAGGGGAAGCTTTTTCCCTCAGGCCATCAGACTTTTAAATGAGATTTAAGCCTCTACCTACTGCCCCCCCACCACCACCACTACTCTCTTCACTCTTGCACTACTGGACTATTATTTATATTAGTTTGTCATTTGACTGGTTATGTTGGTTGGACTTTATAATTTACTGTGAACTGCCAGACAGGTACATAAGCAGTTCACTACACATCATACTTGTATATCTGTATATGTGATAAATAAAATTGAACTTAAACTCCAGTGGCCTTGACCTCAGCCAGGCCTTCTTATCAAACCTCAGTGCCTGACCTCACAAATGCTCTTTTGACAGAATGGGCACCAATTCCCACAGAAACACTCCAAAAATCATCTGGAAAGCCTTCCCAGAAGAGTGGAGGATATTATAGCTGCAAATGGTGGAAAAAGTCATATTAATGCCCATGTTTTTAATGGGATGTCAAATAAACTTATGCAGGTGTGATGGTCAGGTGTCCACATACACTATATGGACAAAGGTATTGGGACGCCTGGCCATTACACCAGCAGGGACTTTAATGACATTTCATTCAAATACTTGTTTTGTGCACTGGGGCTCAGTCATGCTGGAATAGAAAAGGGCCTTCCCGAAACTGTCAACAAAGTTGGAAGCATAGCGTTGTCCAAAATGTCCTGGTATGCTGAAGTATTACGATTGCCCTTCACTGGAAGTAAGGGGTCTAGCCCAAACCCTGAAAAACAGGCCTCTCCCAATACTTTTGTCCATATAGTGTACTTATAGGCCATACAGTGTATGTTAGGGTAGTAAACATGCTAGCAAAATATGCTAGATTTTGCTAGTTTGCTTACAGAGATGGTGTGGATTGGCCAGAGAGGATTTTACATTTTACATAAAGCTTCAAAAACAAATTTGGCTTTCCATGAGTCATTACGTTTGGACACCGCAGAGAGGGCATGGCGTTCAGGCCGGCCTCTACACGGTCGATACCTCATCGAGCTTCCACCGTCTTCCATCCTCTCTCCCTGCTGAGGTGAGAGGGGAAGTGGTAACACATAACCCCACCCTCACCCTGCCCCTACCCTCCCTCTCTCCCTCTATCCCCTCTCCTCTTTGCTGTCTTCCATCCCTCCGTCTCCTATTTTTAGACGGTGGTCTCTGGGGGTTCGCTCTGGCTTTTAAAGGCTGGTGCTGAATGCATTAATATCAGAGTGCTGTAGTCTCTCTCGCTCTCTGTCACTCTCACTTTCCTTCTCTCTCTGTCTGTATTTTGCTCCCTCTCTCTCTCTCTCTCTCTTTCTCTCTCGCTCCCTTTGTCTTTCTGTATTCTGCTCTCTCACTCTCGTGTTCTTCTCCCACTTGCTCTCTCTTATTCTCTCTCTCTCTATCAGTCCCCTCTCCCTTTCTTCTCTTTCTTTTTTCCTTTCTTCTCTTTCTCTCTTTCTGTCCATCCACATCTTGCTCGCTCCCTTTTTCTTTCTTTTGTTTTCTTTCTCTCTCGCAGCCTCTTCTTCTCTCTCTCTACCACTTGAACCTTTCTCAGTCTCTTCTCTCTCACTTTTCATCTTTCTGTCCGTATCTTGCTCTACCTCTTTCTCTCCATCTCATTTTCCTTCTCCCTCTTTTTGTCCGTCTCTTGGCCACCCCCCCCATCCAAAGCTGTGATATTTACATTCTGGACCTGCTGCTGCTGTCAGCTTGCTGTGCATACATGCATATCACGCGCACACACACACACACACACACACACACACACACACACACACTGTCAGTATCTCCCTAACAATACCTTTTGTATTTCCCTTTGTTTTCCAGGAGCACTCAGCCCCTTTAATGTCTAATTTGAATAAAAATCAGTGAATTTGCACATAGGCCAAAACTCACTGATGTCATTGCAAAGTATGCACCAGTTTAGAACAGTTTACTTAGATCATCCACAACCCACATGTAAAAGGCTCAAGCCTAATGACGCTATCTTTATGACATCAGTCCTACCAGGGGAGCCATTAACATGAATTATTAGGTATTCTTTTTTTCCTTGGTTCCCACAGTGTTTACACAGAAATGTCTGTTTTAACCCTTGTTTAATTACCTTATATGTCCAAAAGTTTGCAGACACTTGCTCATTTGTATATTTCTACTAAAATGAAGAGTACTGAGGCAGTAACAGCCTCTGCTCGTCTGGGAAGGCTTTACACTGGATGTTGGAACATTGCTGCGATGAACGGATTGCATTCAGCCACAAGAGGATTAAAGAGGTCAGGTACTAATGTTGGATTAGTAAATCTGGATCACAAGCATCGCTCCAACTCATCTCAACTGTATTGGAAAAAGCTATGAGGAGAACCCAGTCCTATCATCATTATTGTTATTATTATTATTGTTGTTGTTGTTGTTGTTTTGTTGTTGTCATTGTTGTTGTTGTTGTTGTTATTATTATTATTATTATTATTATTATTATTAGAGGTGTGCTGATTTGAGCTCTATGCACTATCTGGGGAATACAAATGTATTATTAACACCTTAGCTGCTGAAGAAAGGGAAAAGGGTACTGACAGAAAACCGGACATGGAAAAGTGATATCGGGCCACCCCTTAATAATAATAATAATAATAATAATAAACTTTACTTATATAACCCCTTTCATACGTCACACAAACACACCTGCTTTACATCATGAACTCAGAACAGAAAAAGAAAAGAAACATGATGTAAAAAGGCAGTCAAATAAAGACAACAAATAGACGTGAATGTGCTGTCTCTTATGAAGCCATTTATGGGTAAGGACGGGTGAAAGCAGCTGATTATTTTTAATTAAACCAGAATAAACAGTGAGACACTTTCTTTACAACTGACTTGAGCTTTAGTGTCTTGAAGTCCATTTATGAGTCCGCTGTGTGTTTTGCTCCGCATTTGTTTCTTCGTGTTTGTGTTTGTCTTTTTTTCCCTTTTCGGCGTCCTTATCCGTGATGTCACAGACTCTCTCTCCGACACACATTTTTAAGGGGACTCGGCTGTCCTCTCTCTCTCCCCATATATTACAGAGGTGACTTGACCACAAAAATGGATTTTCTTTTAAATTGATCAATACAATCAAACCTGACCAACCATTCAAAAACATAAGAGGGACAGCAGTTACTATGTAAATTGAGTGTACAGCCAGATTACAATAATTGAGGCCTTGTACGGCTAAGTATCCCAACGTTGATTTTTCAGAATCTCGAAACAGGTTTTCTGCAGTCGGAACACGAAATCTTTTTTCCAATCAGATCAAAGCCAACTTTGTAGGAGGCAGCGGATGCCCTGATGCGGTGCCCCCTCTAAATTCGTAACAAGAAAGTTGGTGCTAAACATGCATTACAGCTTAAACAGACACTTGCTGACATGTTTTTACCTTATATGCTGTAGTTTAAATACAGCACCTTCGTTCGGCTGGTTATGATCACAAGGGAACGGTTCACACTGAGATTTAAGCTCATAAATGCAACTGGTTCAGTGCTGCCCCTCCCTAGTCAGCGTGCTCTCATGAGGCTCGTTCCTTTGGATACGCCAGCAAAAGCGACCACAGTCTGAAATCTGAACGCTCGAGTCTAAAAATCTGATTGAAGAAACAAATCTAATTTGCCCTGCAGTGTGAAGAAATAACAAGGCTTATTAATAACACTATAAATCAATATAGGCTTATTTAGTAGTGTAGATTGGCTAATTTACACTTCAGGTCTGACATCTGCAAGTCACAGGAGAGTTTGCACCAACATGTGCGTGTGTGTGTGTTTGAGTGTGTGTGTGTGTGTGTGTGTATGTGTATGTGAGTATGCCCAGAAGTACAGGTGTGTACAAGTAGATGCTGTATGGATGTCTCCAGCGCTGTGGAGCTTAAATCTCAGAGCGAGCGGCGCGTGATGTGAAATCTAGGACGATGAATATTTTATCCATCTGAGCAGACACGAAGTTATTCCTACAAAAACACAACATTTCTTGGGCTTCTTGGGTGTGTGCGGGAATGTGTGTGTCCTTCCGTGTGTGTGTGTGAGTAAGAATGAAGGAGAGCAGACTTGCCGTCACTGAGAGAGTGTTAATTGGCTCGGTCGGAAGTTGTGAGGCATCTGGGGGTTTGGCTCTGGCATTCATTTACACCAGCCCTCCTCCTCCATCCCTCTGTCTCTCTCTCTCGCTCTCTCTCTCTCTTTCTTCCTCACACACACACTCACACTCACACACGCGCACGCACAAAACCACACCGGAGTCTACGGATCCCGGAGACTTCCAGCAATAAAGAAAACAAACGCGAGGCGACGAGGCTCAAATCGGCACGGATCACAATTTCCCACCAAAATGACACGATATGTGCATGTGCGAACAGAGATGATCCAGTCTCAGCGCTCTCTCTCTCTCTCGAGGTGATTTCCAGTCTCTGTAATTGCACACTCTGAGGCCACTTCATGCTATTGACTGAGCTGGTCCAGTCCCATCTGGCATGAAAATGCAACAAGCAGAAAACAGCCTTCGTGTACTCTTACTGTCCACTTTATTAGAAACACCTTGTACTTCTACCCAGTTTCTCAGATCCAGCCACCGTTTCAGATCTACTGTATAGGCTAGGGACCATTTTCCCAGGCCCAGAATAGGTCTACGGCTACACTGAAAAGAATTTCCAAATGTGAATCTTATTTGCCACTGAAATTCAGTCCAAGATTAGGCTTAAACAATGTCCAGGACTCTGCCACTAGATGTCTAATAGTATTCAGGCACTGAATTAGGAAATACAGCCTGTATAGTCTCTGTAGAGAATAGAATGAGATGTTCCAGAGAAGCCACACACGAGCACACGGTCACCATGTCCAGCCTAAAGCTCCAGTTAGTGGGGTATAAAGCCCACCAGCCCACCAGCATGTCCTGCATTTGTTCATTTAAGACTGCCCTTTTACATGATATAAATTATTTTATACCATTTCAGTTTTTCATGGATAAATTTGTGATCCAGAACTAATCTTCCAACATCAGTACCTGACCTCACTGATGCTCTTGTGGCTGAATGCAATCAAATCCACACAATAATCTTCCAACCCACAGTGGTCAGTTTGGCCAGTTTATATTAAATTTAGATGCTACCTTTTATAAACCTGTGCTGTCCTGACAGATGTTTTGCAGGGAGACTGTAGTGTCTTCCACTGTCACTGTTGGGAAAGTTGGTAATCATGTTCGATTTCCAGAAAAAACACAGGGATTTACTAGCTGATCCTAAAATTCTATAAATTTTTTTACAAGATTTTTGTACATTTGTTCATTTAAGAGTGCCCTTTTACATTATATACATTATTATATACCATTTCATTTTTTTATTTCCTTTTACACAGTTACCCCGACCGTCATAAATCAGTGGTTCTCAGTGTTCAAATCCACCAGAAAATATCTGACTCCATAATGGAATCCCAAGATTACAACCAACATTAAGCTACTATTCTATACTGTATACTACACATCTCAGTTGGTTCTGAACAAAAGTATTATTTATTGTTGACTGTTTCAGCCATAGCCACATTACACAAAACAATTAGCAGTAGTATTTCATAGTATTGTTTTTTTAACTTAATTTTATTTCAGTTTTTAACAAATGTTGGAGATTCCTCCACGTACTAGGGCTGCACAATATGGACAGAATTATTGCGATTATACTGCTACATACTGCAGTTGTGATGCCTTTCAGTACATTAACAGGCTCAGTTTTCCTGGAGATCACATGCTAGCACTGTTATCCTATGAATGATTAATACTGATAATCCTCATTGTCTTTCTGATGTTCTCTTTGTAATGTATGTAAAGGACTTTGAATTGACTTCTATTGACTTTCGAATTGTTCTATGTAAATAAACTTGCCTTGCCTCGCCCATTTCTCTGTAATGCTAATCCAGGAGGAACGACTCACAATTTGAATATTTTTTAATTGTTTATGTATCAGCAGATATGCAGATATACGGACTGGCTCACAGTTCCCATATCAGCACATCCCCAATACAGAAAGGCAAAGTTCCTCCGATGCTCTTATAAAATGGTACCGATTTTCTAGTTTGTGTATCAAAATATTCTGTACATTTTACTTTTGAAGCAGCATGATTATCACTGGATTTTGCACCGGAGGACATCACTAAAACAAGCTCTTCTACTGTGCATGTAAAACATTAGTAATACATTAGAGGACGTCGTACATTAGATTGTTCACGGTCCAAATGACAGATCCACTTAGAATATTATTAAGCACCTCTTGGCTCAGGCAAGCTCATAACGGCCACAGATGGACATTTTTTTAATTGGATTTTTGATGTACTGCGATCAATGCCAGTGCCACTTCTCAGGGACCTCGGGTGACAGCAACACACACTTTGCTCGGCGGAGCATACCACTATGCAGCCGCAAACAGGTGATGAGAGGGTTCTGATGTATTGGTCCTGGATGCATGCCAAGTGCCTAACAGGATGTGGACATACTGATGCACAAAGGAATTTTGTGTGTGTGTGTGTGTGGGGGGGGGGGGGGGGGGTGGTG
>JBBPCZ010130333.1:0-44546 GCA_037974445.1 Brycinus macrolepidotus | reverse complement strand
GGCTCGTGAGACCAAGTAGAGTTCTCAGCAGCACGGGTTCGTTCACGCAGGAAGACTGGATTTCCTGGAACCTCTCTGGTTCGTGCTAGACCTCTAAGTTTGAGTTTGGAGCTCAGTGAGCTCATTTCTTCTGTGGATTTTCAATAAACGACTTTTGTGTTCCTAACTCTGGTTCTGCAGTGCGTCCTTTCAGGGAGCCCGACATGACAGCATCATTAAAATCTTTCAACTTCTGTGGCAATGCAAAATAGTTATTTTCTTTTATTTGGCAAAAATTAACTCACTATGTATTTTTCCTCATCCACTTCAGTGGAAGAATCCATGACCAAATTACTGGAAGAACATCAAATTACTGTAAGAAAAGCATGCAAAAAAATGTTTATAATGGAAAACAGATTCTTAACATTCTGTATGATATGGTCATTTTAAAATGCTCCCTACAAAACTGTGTGGCTAACACTATGAATTGCATCAGTTTCAACTGTATTGTTTCCACAGTTTTCATGCTTAAGAAAACAAACTTGACTCTCAACTCATGCTTTCATTGAATCATTTACACTGCTATTTATTTTGGAAATATTGATTTCATTCATTGTACATCAGTCTCAATAAAGAAATCTCTGAGAACTTCAATATGCAAATAAATCTATTAGTCACTGACCATTTGACTCTATATCAATCTGACTTTGACTTTTGATACACTGGATACAAGATGTAACATAGTATAAAAAAGATAAATAAAAATCTGCCACATGAATAAGTCTCTTTAGCCTATTAAAATGGTATAATATAAGTTACATAAGCAATCTGATGTCTTGTCATAGATTAGCTATCATGAAATCAAATAGTGAGAGACTTTAGTAGATTGCTTGACTTATTTAAAGTGCTCAGGGCAACAGATAATTTGTTTATTAAATTTAAGATAAATTTAAAAAATATAAAAAAATGGCCTTGTAGTCCACACTTGGTTCTGTGGAATCTTTGATTTAGACAGCCAGAGTATTTTTTCTTAAGGAAACTTGAGGTGATAGCAAGTGATGCGATTTGTAGTGCAATTTTGCAAGTTAGTTTTGGTTCATAACGTAGAGAACATTTCCTTGTTTTGTTTTCTTTTATTTTCAACTATTATTACTTTGTATTCACTTGCTCTTCTGGTAATTTTGTCACAGTCTCTGAGAGATAGCATGCAGGTTGAAGGTTAATCTCTGTCAAGTAAAAAAAAATAACAGTTCAGTAAAAGTTGTTCTCCTTATGCTAGTAAAATGTAATCTGTAATCAGGCTGTGGAACTGTCTGCAGTCATTAACATGGTAAAGAATAACGGAATATCAAAAACTATGTGAATCTTTCTTCTGATGCCATTTCATCCATGGCTGTTTTCGGTGATGCACTTTAATCTAATGCCATTTTGTGAGATTCTGGCTGTCATCTGATGACATTTTGTTTGAAGACATAATGTCGGTGTCCATTTTCCCTTTTCCAGGTTTACCAGAGCTGAGGCATGACAGCATTTTAGAATCTTGAGATATGAAGCCATTTGCTCTGAGGAATGATGCCAGTTTGTTTGATGCCTGAAATCTGACACTGTGGCCTAAGAATGTTCCAAAATGTAAATAATTAGTGTCCGTGTGGACTAGGCATATACAAGCTGTGCTTTGTTTGCTTTCTTAAAAAAATATTTTGCAATTGTGATGGAGAATATTTAATCTGGAGTGCCAGCGAAAGAAAATACAGACTGAAGCACATAGACTTTAAATGTAGTTATGACATAAAATAATGACTGAAGCCCCTCCTTCCAAGCTAAAGTCATATACATTTCCATCTCTATCTTGTGTTTAATATTACACTAATTTTGCACACCACCACCACCTCATCCTTTCGCCGTTCCTCAATCCTCTCTCAGTTCTGGCTCAGTTCATCAAAAAGTGGGAATCCGATCTTCTAGCTCTGGTAGAAGCCCAGAAACCCCCAAGTTCTTTGAGTTCTCTACAGTCCTACAGATATTCAGCGTCTTCTTACACTGACGGCATGGTTCAAACTCACTAAGGCAAATGTGAGTTAAAAATTTCAGATACATTCTTAAAAGTAACAGTGCCAGACCTGTTTTCATTCTCCCTCATGTCTGACCATTTTCTACGGTTTTGTTTTGGTTCCCTAGTTCCTCCCTGTCTCCACTCTTGTGTCTTGCCCCTCACCTGTTATTAGTTTATTACCCCTTACATTGTAATCTACCCAGCTGGTTTGTGCGCATATATTCCATTGTTCAGCCTTGTCCTTTGTTGTGCATTGTCAGTCATTTGTATTTGTGTGTTTGTGCATGTTTTGGATGGTCCCCTTTTTCTAGTTCTTGTTCCATTTTGGTTTCCAGTTTAAGATGTTGCATTTATTTTGTTATTCTTCTTGAGTTTTCACTCCTAGTCTGTTTCTTGTGTTTTATCTGGCTACGTTAATGACCCAATTGCATAAACATTCTACCTCCTCATGGAAAAGGTCTAGAAAATATAGAACAGCATGTATAGTAGAATTAGTATAAAACCTGTACATTATATGAAGGTTTTTTAAGCCTTTCAAAGGTTCTCCCCTGTGCACCTACTTAACCTTCAACACCCCACACCTTAACCCCAATATTTCATGAATTCTTTTCTCAGTCACACTTCACTCACATCCAGCAGCAGAACTTTATGTATCTACAGCACATTTTATACTCATTTACAGACTAATTTCAAAATTGTTCATTCAGAACACAAAATAGTACTAGGTAATAATTTGTAATATTTGTACATGAATACCATGCAAAATATACTTAAGGTCTTTAAAAATAATAAATAAAACATTATTATCTCATTTATCTCATTTTTGCTTAAAACCGGGCCAAGTGGTTTAATTTCTATTGCATTGCCATCTATGCAATCGAGACATCTTTAGAATAATTTTTAGGTCAAAATGTACTGTTATATTGACAATATATTCCATTTTCCTTTGGGTTGGGAGACATTTGGATTGAAGAGCAAAAACTGTAGTCTCACATGAGAATGCAGTGGTGAAGAATACAAACATTTGTAATTGCGAGAGTCAACGTGACATTTCACTGCTCCCTTACAGTTATAGCATGGTGTACATGTCATTCTGTAATAGAGTTACTTTCCTTCCACTTTATGCAAGATGCCTGGATCTGTTTGCAGAAGATGGTCAGGGATACATTGGACATGCCAAGAGAAACATTATATTATATTATATTATATTTATTGTTAAAGAGAAGACATCAAGTGTGATGTGGATGAGAATTAGTGGTGCATTGCTCTATATCTGCAGCATAACTAATCAATCTGTATGTCTGTGTGTATGTATGTATTAATTACTGGCATTCTTGTATTCTTGACATTTCACGTATTTTGGAGTAATCCATTGGGATTTCCAGGTGTGTAAGAAATGTTGATTGTTTTATTACATTTTGGATGTGAGATGAACTGCTTTGCTGAGCTACATGTCAGTAAAGGGATCTGTCTTAAGAATTTTTGTACTTTTGTAAAAACTCTCGCTGCAGGAGCTGTTCGAATTGTTCAAATCCAGCAAGCTTGGTGTTTATCATGCAGAAAGAGCCTGGTAAATTACTACGTAAGACTAGAGTTTTAGTGAGCTTATTGATACTTATGTAGAAAACAACATACTCTACTCAGTCAGGGATGAGATCTCATTTTTACAAATCCCCAGGTTCAAACTTTGGTGAGCTGATAATAACCTGAAGTTTTAAGCAATTGCTGATACTTACGGTTGCCAAGTAGTGATTGGAGAGCAAATATGGCGGAACTTGGTGGTGAGTGTAATGATTTTCATTAGCCATATTACAATGACAGCAACTTTATTATTAAGTTTCTTTATATATTTCATTATATAACAACACGTCATAATATTATTTTCACATTTGACTGGGTCAATCTGGGATCAATCTGACTAAGCCCAAGCCTGCCCAGGCCTACCTGCCAGGGATCAGGGAAGTCTTCAGAAATCCTCATGGTGCGTGAGACAATTCTGATACTTCAAAGATGCAACGTTTTTATTGTCATATATACAAAGTACAGTGTACAATGAAATTCTTGCTTGAATTTCTTCTCCACAGACTGCAGGCAATTACCATTCATTTTCTGTAACCGCTTATTCCTTACTAGGATCGCGGGTACCCGGAGCCTATCCCCGCGCGCGGCAGGGACTCACCTTGGGCGGGGCACCAACCCACCGCAGGGCGCACACATACCATTCACTCACACACTCACACCTACGGTCAATTTAGAATCCCCAATTCACCTGATGCACATGCCTTTGGACTGTGGAAGAAACCGGAGACCCCGGAGGAAACCCACTCCACCACGAGAAGAACATGCAAACTCCACACACAAGGTCAGGAGTCGGACTCAAACCCCCAACCTTGGAAGTGTGAGGCAACAGTGCTACCCACTGCACCACCAAGGGGCTGACAATTACTAATAGACACAAAATAATATTACAGTACAATAAATACAATAAATACAAGTGACAACGTGTAATACAACATTCAGCATGAAGTAGTAAATAATATGTGATAGAGCACAGTAGCAATATAAAGTGACAAAGGAGGTAAAGTTTGCAATACAGAGAATGCTACAGCAATGCACAGAATTAGCTGTGTGGCTGATGGTTTCCAGTTTGAAAGTTTTAAAGAGTCATTCTGGCCTAAGATTTGGTGTTAATATGTTATTTTGTCATGTTATGCAGTATTCTGTAGTCAGCTAATCCACTACTAAATCCTTTTATCTTTAGTTGTTCAGACTGTTTCAAAATCTGTTTCAAAGTACTTTGAAATATTTGTTGAAATATTACATGAGATCAGTTCCACTGCAAGCTGTGTAAGACTGCATTGTAATACAGGCTCAAATGCCAGACTTAGTGGGTTTTAGGACCCGCCATCTCTGAAAGAAAAAAGGCCAACTGACTGACATGCCAAATGACCAATAACAATAACAGAATAATAGTGCCATGTGTCCTCAAGAAAAAGCTAAATTGGATTAATTAAATTGGAGTTACTGGTCAATAACACAAAGTAAATATCATTTACTTGCTACCTACTGTATCAGACAATTTTTGAAATAATTTCTAACAGGATAGCATGAATGTTTTCAGCAACTGAAAGGCTAATTTATGCACAGAGAGAACAATTGCTTGCCGTTCTACTGATACTGATGTGAGAGGTGCAGTTCTGAGACCTATGGTGAATTTAGTGTTGCAGTTTACATTAGAGGGTCTGTACTTCTGTGTCCAAGGTACCTAAGGCTAAAATCCCTCTGCAGTGCATATATAATCTGAATCTATTGCAGTTAAACCCTTATTAGTAAGCTAGTAACAATCTTTTTCTCTGACATTCACACACTCATTATCACTGTAGCCTGGGATTGTAGCCCTCAGCCTCACTGATTAGAAATAGGGGTATGCTGATCAGTATTGGTATTGGTAATCAGTACTCAGTATTGGTATTGGTCCAATATGGGCCAAAATCACTGGATGGGATCACAAAATTACTTAATTAAACATTGAATAACATGCTGTAAAGAGAGATTTGTCAAAAAGCACAGATGATGAATAGTGCAGATGCAAATAAAGGCTGTCCTCAAATGGCTCCCTGCTCCCTACATAGTGCACTACGTAGGAATTAAAATACTGCCTCTTGCACCCAAAATGTATAATGTGTCTAACAAAGACCCACTGGCGATTCAGCCGTGCGTGCAGAATTTCCTAATGGACTAGTTCTGCACTATGTAGGTATAGAAACTTGGGGTATCAGTATCGGTTTCAGACATGAAAAAGTGGTATTATGCCAGTCCTAGTTAGAATTTGTGAATTTTATATCATTGTCATACTTTCATCTGTGTTTTACTACAATACCCAGCATGCATTACACAAATGCGTCATACATCCATGTAATGCCAATCATTTCTAATAGCCCAACCATTGAACTATAGGTTAAGAAATAAAACAAAGACAGAATAAGCATAACTCTACCTCAGTCATTAAAAGGCAATCAGAAAGAGCAGATCTCTCCACTGTAATGATGACTTGAAGACAGTTACTAAAGTTATATAACTACAGTAGGATATTCCTAGCAGTAATGTTAGCTATCTGACTCCTTTTTGAAAATGATTACTAAAAGAAAAAACAATAAAAATTGACTGGCCCCAATAATTCAGTCCAAGGAATTTGTTTTTCAAAAGATCAGAAGGGAGTTTTCCTAGTTTTTAAGTCACTGTAGAAGCTACTGCGGCACCACTGAAGGATCCATCCATCCATTATCTGAGCCACTTATCCTTAACCAGCATGGTGGGGGGACTGGAGTCTTTTCTAGCGGCCATAGAGTGAAAGGCAGAGAAACATATTAGATGGGTAGCCAGACCATCACAGGGCAGACACACATACAAACACATTCACATGTACAATAGCACCTAGGGCCAATTTAGGGAACCAAGGACCTTCAGCTGCCCACTGCACCAATGTGCCACAAACCCCTTGAAGAGACATACTGAAGTAGAGGATCGTCTGTTGTTTCTGTTTCACCTTCTGCATCATCTTTGCTCTTGTAACAGTACATTCGTCATGCACCTCATCATGAGCATTATCCGTATCTGTCAATGTTCAGTGTCTTTGTGGTTTTCAAAACATGTAGTCTGGAAAATTTGCTTTTCCTGCTTCATAAATAACCTTAAATAACCTTAAAGGGCTAAAGCCTGAGAGCTTTCCTCTAAATCCTTGCTGGTGGTTTTATATTAAATATTTGGAGTTGGAGTTCTTGAAGATCAGATCCAAAGCTTGTGATTTGCAGTCATGTTGAACTCAACTCTATTTAAGATAAAGGTTGAAATGCTCACAAATCCAGACTAGCATCTTTGTCAGAAACACATTCTGAGATTTGGTGAGAATTTTTGGTGGAGGTACATTGTATTTTTTGGTAGAGGCTGCTTTTCTGTGATACTTTTGAGAACATACAACTGTTCCAGAGAGACTAAATCCAGTGAAATGTTGTGAACATTCACATTCCCAACGCTGATATAATTCATATATCCAGAGTCCCAGTTTTACAGCAGGAATCAAATTGAGAATATGTTTTATTGTGCTCTGAAACACTTCAAACTCAGATGAAATGCTGAAAATCTTCCTAGTGCAACATCATGAGTTAATAATGCAATAACATATCTTGGTATTCTTCTACTTTGTGATACTTTATTTGTTTTGATGGTAACCTTAGGGCAATTTGCCACTATACAAAATATCTAAGCCTTTGACAACTGGAAACTTGCACTGCACCTTTTTCATTGGCCATTGGTCCAGGACCAAGGGTTCATGTTTGTTGGTTTTTGGTGCCTGCCCAAATAGGTTCAATTTTCACGGTTACTTTTGTGTCATTAGCAGCTGTGTACATATACAGTGTGATGAGACAACGTTTCTCCATGGGCCATTGTGCAACAAATGGCAACATACAACAAAGTGCAAGATATGAGAAAGACAATACAATAAGTGTAGAATACAACAGTGTGACAGTATAGTGTGAATGGGGTGTAAAGCTTCCAGAATGACTAATATTGCACCATAAGTATGATATTGCACAAGAGGCAGTCAGCTGCATTGAACTACACTGAGTTCAATGCAGCTCAATGTAGTTCAATGCAGCTGAACTACATTGCTTATCAAAATAGATATAAGTGTGCCTGTTGTGGTAGTAAACAGAAAACACATGTAAAGTGCAGGTGCTATTGAATGTTCAGAGTGTAATTTGAGAGGTATACAAAGTATAAAGTAGTAGTAGAGGTAGTAGACTGGAGGTAGGCAGACTGGAATGTACTTGGTTAGCCAGGGACTAGATATTTATGTGCATTCAGAGTTTTGATGGCCTGCGGTATGAAACTGTTACACAGTCTTGCCGAGCCAGAGCGTAAGTTTCAATACCATTTGCCAGACAGTAGAAAAGAGAAGAGTCTATATAACGGGTGGGAATATTTTTTTTTTTTGTCACTATGTTACTGGGTCTGTTATAGCAGTGGGTTTGGTAAATGTGTTTTAGGGGACGTAGAGGTGCAGCAATAACCTTCTCAGCTGCTCTCACTATCCGCCACAGTGTGTTATAGTCTGAAACAGTACACTTTCCATACCACAGAGTAATGCAGCTAGACGCAGGCTTTCGATGGTAGTCTTGTAGAATGTGGTGAGTATTAGTGGGGGGAGGCTCGCTCTCTTCAGTCTCTGAAAAAAGTCCAAAGAGAGGTCATCCATGATGTAG
The DNA here is from genome assembly GCA_037974445.1 of Brycinus macrolepidotus. Lineage (NCBI taxonomy): Eukaryota > Metazoa > Chordata > Actinopteri > Characiformes > Alestidae > Brycinus > Brycinus macrolepidotus. The sequence continues at coordinate 36,251 of JBBPCZ010130333.1, read as the reverse complement.
ATGCCCAGGAACTGGGCTTTGAACCTTTTTAAGTGTTTTTAATCTTCTCAATAACTGTACCATTAATGGTGACAGGTGGGTGGGCAATGCTGGATTTTCTGAAGTCTATTATCATTTCTTTTGTCTTGTTGACATTAAGAGAGAGATGGTTGCGCTTTCGAAGGCAGTCAGTTTTCTCATCTCTTCCATGTAAGTTGAGACATAATTGTTCTTGATGAGACCCACCACCCTCATGTCATCTGCAAATTTGGTGATCTGACTTGAGCTTGGTCAAAACGCACCTTGAAGGCCAAGTGGATAAAGATGTCATGGTAAGATGAGACCAAAATCGAACTATTTTGCCTCAATACCAAATGGTGCATCTGACAGAAAGCCAAAACGGCTCACCATCCACAGAACACCATACGTACAGTAAAATGTGGAGGTTGTAGCATCCTACTGTGCGGGTGTTTCTCTGTAGTAGGGAATGGGGCACTTGTCAAGATAGAAGAAAAGATGGTGCTAAATACCATCAAATGTTTGAGGAAAACGTGCCAGAAAGTTGTCAATGGGAAGAAGGTTCACCTTCCAACATGGCAATGACCCAAAGCACACAGCAAAAGCACATGCCTATCATACTGTCATTGTTATGATCTTCAATCACACTGTGTTTATTTATGTAGATAATTAAGACAATAAGTGAAATTTTCTTCTGAAACCGTTTGCTGTTTTTAAAAAGTGGAATGGTGCAAAGCACAGAGAGAAGACTTAGTTTGCCGTCATGAAAAAGCCTAGGGAATCCTTTTGAGTCCTAGGCTTATTATTATATAGTAAAAACCATCTACCCTGCAAAAAAAAAAAACCTCTGTTGTTTCTGAACATTAGACAGAACATTCTGTCACTAGACAGAACGACACTAGTTATTGATGATTTCGCTTGCCAAAAGATCTTTATTGCAGTGTGTTTGGTCTTGGTCAGTAAATATTCTGTTTATTGTAGTCATTCATTACATTGTTTATCAATGCTTTTTGGAATGAACTTTTAAGATAAAAGAGATACTTAGTATCTACCACACACACACACACACACACACACACACACACACACACACACACAAAACTCAATCCAAGCGTGACAAGGTTTGTCATCATTGACAGGAAGCTTAAGAAGATGTGGGACCCTCAGAGAACCTCAAAGGTAAGGCAACATTGATCTAGTCAGAGCATTCAAAATGTCATATCTATAAGTGTTAGGCAAAGAAGGAAAAAGTAAAATTACTCAGTCGACAGTAACCCGCAAATTGGGTGGGAAACAGCCAACAGTGGAAAAGGGCAACTGAGATTAATCCAAAATCAGCAAAAGGGAAGGAACGGTCAGCACATAGTTCCTTATCAAATCACTTGGCATGGCCGTCCAGGTGACTTTCATGCAAACCGTTAAAAGAACATCAGGGAACTTAGTGAGAACAGTATAAACAGTAGATGGTAATAGGGCAAAAACAAAATTGCAGAGGAAATCAAACCATCAAAAGCATGTGACAAAATAATTGATAATTGGCTGTTTATCGAGACTGGTGCAACAGGAATGGGAAATTTCTAATGACAAATTTCAAACAAACAATACACTTGAGCCAACCAGTATTACACGGTATGAATACACCTTTGCAGCTCCATAGCAGTAGATATTGCCCATGGCAAGACCACACAGGGCAGTTATGGGTCCAACTCACTCATAAAAGTCCCACTAAACTTGGACTGTTTTAGGTGATGTGCACATGTTACTATGCTGGTAGTTTGCCATTTAGCAGTTCAGTATTATAACCCATGAGTTGAATGGTATAGTTTTATTTTCAAAATTCAGTGACTAGGCCTAATAGATTAGATTAGATGATTAGATTTTTATAGTCATATATATGTTAGCACAGGGTCAACATAAAAAAAAAATGTGTTGGACAAGAATAAAACAAGTCACTCAGCATGTCATACAGACATTTTAAGTAAAGCAATATAAAATATTTAAATAGACAGAGTGTAAAGTTTCAGTTGGTCACATATGAAGACACCATAGCACGGCATGACACAGAACAGCACAGCACACAATGTGAACAATGCAAAGTGAAGCAGATAAGAAAATTAAATAAAATTAAATTAAAAAGTAATTGAGGTCCCACTGGGCACATGGGACCTCAAGGACACAAGGAGACAGTGAGGTTCATGCTGGGAGAGTGAGGGAGTGCAGGGTGTGTGTTGCCGAGGAGTGTTGGGGCTCACTCTAGCCAGGCATGGAGGCTCTTGAAGTGGTGAGTAGGGGCAGGGAAGAGTAGGGGCTGAAGATCCAGTGGCATCAGAAGGTGCACGGGTAGTCTTTAGGGCTGGAGTCTGTGGGGGAGAGACACACGCAGAGACATTAGTCCATGGCTGATTGTTTAAAATACTTGGGGCCAGCCTTCTGCCACTTACTGCTAGGCTGTCCACAACAGAGGTGCTGAACTGACACAGGGTAGCTGTCTTTGGGAGCTGTCCCTTCAGCGCCTCTGCGGCAGCCTAGTGAGGAGTGCCTGCCTGTGGAGGCCCGCTGTCACAGTTATAAATAGGGAAGGCGTGTGTGTAGGCACCAGTACTGCACAATAGGCAAAGTAATGAGTGTAAGTACCAGTAATTGCACATTGGAGAAAGTGACAAACGTAAATACCAGTAATTGCACATTGGGGGAAAAGTGACAAGTGTAAGTAACAGTAAATGTTGGGGTAAGGTAAGTAGTGTTGTAAACTGAAGTAAAGTGTATAACAGTATTGTGGATATTGCACATTTACTGAAGTGAACGAGTATGTAAACAGTACCGAACACCAATCCTGGTTTGGATGCATCCAATAAAATGTGAAGTGTGAGTACAGGCAGAATAAGAAACAGTGCAGACTGAGAAGTAAGAGTGATGTGGTGTGTCTATGGTCAGTTCAGAGCAGACAGACTAAGCAGATGTTTGTAGTATATTGATAAACAGTGTAATATGGAATGTTGTTAGATGTTAGAGTTGAGGAGTCTGATGGCCTGATAATAAAAACTGTTCTTGAGCTTTGCAGACCATGTAGCCACGCTCCTGTATCTTCTGCACGGAGAAAATTTGGCATGTTGAATGGCTGCGGTCATTGATACTGTGTGCCTTTTGTAGGTACTGTTGGATGTAGATATCCTGAATGGCTGGGAGACTCTTGCCCGTGATGTGCTATGTGACCTCCACCACTCTTTGTAGTGATTTCCGGCTGTTGGCAGAGCAGCTCCCACACCTCGCTGTAATGCAGCCTGTTAGCAGGCTCTCAACTGTACTCCTATAGAAGTTTGAGGTGATGTTGGTGTTCATACCAAATTTCTTCAGCCTCCTCAGGAATTAGAGCCACTTTCCTGACTTCAGTGTCTGTGTGAAAATGTCCAGGAGACGTCCTCTGTGATGTTCACACCGAAGAACTTGAAACTGGTAACCTTTCTACCTTAGCACCGCTGATGTGGATGGGCCGGTGTCCCCCGTGCTATCTCCTGTAGTCCACTATCATCTCCTTAGTTTTACTGATCTTGAGAGAGAGGTTGTTGTGTTGGCAGCATTTATTTAGTGCCTTCACCTCCTCTTTGTAGGCCTTATCACTATCCATGATAAGGCCCAAGATAGTTGTGTCATCAGCAAACTTAAAGATGATGTTGGAGCTGTATTTAGCTACATAGTTATGAGTGAACAAAAAGTAAAAGAAGGTACTGAACTCTGTGGTGTACCCTTGTTCAGGATCAGCGAGGAGGCTGCCAATTCTCACTATCTGGGGCATATCTGTCAGGAAGCTGAAAATCCATCTGCGGGATGGACGTCCCCAGCCCAAGATCATTAAGCTTAGAGATGAGTTTTGAAGCGAAGATGGTGCTGAATGTTGAGTTTTAATCAATGAGGGGCATTGTCACATTTGTATTCCCTTTTTTCAGGTGGGTGAAGCAGTGAAGCAATGGTGTCCTCTGTAGCCCTGTTTCTTCTGTACGCAAACTGAAGAAGGTCCAGGGTATCAGGGAGGGTGGAGCAGCTACTTGAAGCAGTTTATGATGACTGATGTCAGTGCAGGAGAGTACTAGTCATTAGAACAGGAGACCGCTGGTTTCTTGGGGACAGGAATTATGGTGGATGCCTTGAAGGAAGTGGGGTCCACAGACTGTCTCAGAGAAAGGTTGACGATCTTGGTAAACACCTCCACTAACTGGTCAGTGGACCCTGGACCCTTTTGAGGGACTAACCCTAACCCTAACCCTAATCCTAACCCTTTGAACTTTCCATGAATTTCACCATTTTCTAGTTTGGATACGAACAGATATGTGGTTTTAGGAACAACATCATCAATACACTTGCTTATATACCTTTTAACAGAGTCTGTGTATTCATTGATATTACCATCAGACCTTTCAGCCTCACTGTGCCATTGTAGATGTGTTTGTTTTTTCCTGATTAAGTTTCTGGTTGTATTCAGGCAGCAGTAGTATGAAGCAATGGTCTGGCTTTCCCACAGCAGAACGTGGGAGGTGCTGATAGCAGTTCTTGATTGGGATATAACAATGATCCAGTGCCTGATCACCTCTGGTTGGAAAAATAATGTCTGGTAGTATTTTGGTAGGACCTTCTTAATGCTGACTCTGTTGAATTCTCCCAACACAATAAATACTGCCTGTGAGTTTGTGATATCTTATGTTTTTTAGACCATATAGTTCATCCAGAACTGAAGATTCGTCAGCTTTTGGGGGGATATAAACAGCTAAGAGGCAAACTGAAGTAAACTCACTAGGAGGTAAAAGGGTCTAACTTTAATGATCAGCAGCTCCAGAACCAGAGAGCATTGACACAGAAATCAATGACCCATGGACAGTTAACCATAAGGCACATATCCCCTCCTCTCAGCGCACCAGAGTCCTTTGTTCTGACTTGCTGGTAAACAGTGAAATCCTTGAAATCCTCCTGCTACACCTCTGTAAACGCCAAGACTCAGGAGTTTCTGGTGTTTAATCCAGGGACCGAACGTTAGCAAGCAGGACGCTGAGCAGAGGAGGCTTGTTGTTTCATTTAGCAATGAACTCTGGTGCACTTCCCTCTCTTTGTTTACCTCCAGCATCATGCAAGTAAACAAAAGACCCATGGCTGTGCAATGTCTGTGATATCAAACGTTGGTTTAAAGTCCAAACTGGCTGATGATCATAACTCCAAAAGTGTTTGCCTGTCATAGTGAATGTGTGATAGTGCTGTATGCGCAGAAAGAGCCAGGACGAGGTAAGTCGGTTTCCAACAGAAGTGCTCTTTATTTACAGAGGTTACAAACAGCATGGAGTGGATCGTGCAGGTGATCACGGGGCTGTGCAATGTTCAGAGGGGTGTGGTGGTGCAAGGGGAGCTTGTGCCCTGAGGCGTTCGGCGTACTCTTCCGTAGGGGGAGTAGTCTTTAGGGCTTGAATCTGTCCAATGCAGGAAAAAATAAACAACCGTTAACATCACCACAATCCACACACCTCTTTACCTGTTCCAGCGGAGCCCTTATATAGGTCTATTGATCAGAGGCAGATGCACCTACTTGGTTTTATTAGAAACTTTGTTCTCCACTCTCAACTCACTCAACTCAATTTATAAATAAAGATATTATATAATAATTATATAAAATATTAATAATACTGAATGCAGGCAATTTGGTGTTTTATGTTATTGTATTGTAAATGAAAATGCAGGGTCTTGAGCCAAGACTTTCGAGTTGAGCTCAGCTGTGATGTCAGCTAGATAACTGTCGTTCCAAATTCAGATTGAGTGTACTGCATCCTCCCATCCGCTGAACTTGTCAGGTCCGAATCCCCTAAGAATGGGAGTATATGCTTGACGTACTTTGTATAGAGAAACGCCCACAGTAAGATTGACATTGTTAAGCTAGTTAGCTTTATTTAGTAGTTATGGTAAAGTTATGTCTTGAAATGTCAACTTACATAACCCAAATTCGGTCTTTCTCAGTAATGTTTCCCAAGACCTCAGATTAAATTGAGGTTTATTTTTAAACAGAAGACAGCATTTTCATAGCAGGGATGCTACTGATGAGAAGGAAAGGAATATTTTTTTAAAGGAGAGAAATTAAGAAATTTAATGTGTGTGTGTGTGTGTGTGTGTGTGTGCATGTGTGTTCAGTTACTTTAAAGTGCAGTTATGTTCATTATATGGTGGATATAGAAAAGAAACACCCCCTTCACATTTTCACATATTCACGTTTTGTTGCTTTACAGCCTGAAAAGAAGACACAGGCTGTTGTAAGCAGTGTCACCTGGCAGCATCTGGTGGTCAGCTTGAAGAGAGCAGGGATGAGAGGGAAAGGTGACCGAGAATAAGAGTAAGTGAATGTCCAAGGCAGCGGGTGTAGTGAACGGAGGGAGTAGGGCCCAGTGAGTTTCAGTAGGAATGGGGCTTGGCAGAAGACCAAAGTGAGGACCAGAGGGAGTAGGGAGCAGTGTGGGAGAGTATGGGTGGATCAAGGAAATTAAAGAGGCTAACGATGAATGTGAGAACGAGGAATGTCAAGTTAAAATGGAGAGTAAAGTACTTAGGTGGTGAGATGCCAGAATAGTGAAGAGTGTAGCCACTGAGCGCATGCGTGAGTGAGAAAAGGAAACGCGTCAAGTGACGATGGTAAGGAGTGAACAAGGAGACGAAGAAGAAACATCAAGAAGCTTAGGAAACAACAGAGAAACCAGGAAACAACGGAGGACAATCTTCATGCAGGAAGACTGACTTCTTCTTTGGATGGTGAGCTGTATTGACTTTCTGACAGATTTCTGTACCTTTTGGTGTTGAAGCCATATAGTTTTATTTTGGTCTCATCTGACCATTATCCACTTGGCCTCAGAATCTTCAAGGTGCATTTTGGCAAACTCAATCAAGACTTAATCCATCCTTTCTCGTGGAGTGACTTTTTTCTTGCAACCCTCACATAGAAGCCACAATTGTGGAGCACTTGGGATATTGTTGTTGCATACAAACAATGGCCATTCCTGTAACTGATTCAAAGTTGTCATAGGTCTCTTGGTACCCTCCCTGACCAGTTTCCTCCTTCTTTTTCCATTCAGTTTGGAGGGATGGCCTGATCCAGGAAGGGTCCTAGTAGTATCAAACATGTCTCACCTCTTAATTACAGACTTTACTGTGCTCCTAGGGACTGATAAAGCCTTTTTATTTTTTGTATCTCCTCACTTTTTTGGGGTGGGGGGGTTGGAGGGGGGGATTGATCCATTTCAGTGATACTTGATCAGATTGAGATCTGGGAAATGTGGAAATCAATCAACAAACCTGAACTCTTTTTCATGTTTCACAAACTATTCCTGAATCATGTTTGCAGTGTAGGAGGCTGAATTATCCTGCTGAAAGATGCCACTCTCATTAAGCAATGCTGTTGCCATGAAGGGATGTACTTGGTCTGCAGTAATATTTAGGTAAGTGGTACATGTGAAAGTAACATTCACATGATTGCCAGGACCCACGTTTTCCCAGCAACCTAGGCCATTCACATAATGAAAAAGAAAACTTGATTCAAATTTGATACAGTTTTGATGCTCATGTGTACATTGTAGGCACTTTTGGTGGTGAAAAGGGGTCTGCATGAGCTCTCTGATCTGTGGCTATGCAGCCCCATACCCAGCAAGCTGGGAGGTACTGTGTGTTCTGACACCTTTAATTTATTTTTTGTTGAAATTGCTCCAGTAGCTTTTCTGTGAGATTGGACCAGGCGGGCTAGTCTTCAATACCATGTGCACCACTGGGCCTTGTGTGTGTAACTTTCTCCGTCTTTTCTCTGTTCTTTGGCTTTTTGTAATGTTCCGCAGTCCTCTGTTTTCTTGTCTGTTGTTTATGTTCTCTATGTGCTTTTGTTTTCTATGTGTCTGTTTCATGTGTATATGTTTTGGTCTTGCCCCACCTCCTCATTACTACTTCCACCTGTGTTTTGTTCCTGTCTCCTCCCCAGCACAGGTGTTTCTCATTTTGTTGGTGTATATATGTAGCCCCTGTTTTCTGGCTGGTTTTGTTGGTTTTTAAGATTTGATTGGTGTTTTGCTCAGTGATTTTTGGTTGGTGTTTCTGCTGTGTTTTTTTTTTGCTCTTTGATTTTTGCTTAGTTGTTTGCTCTGTGTTTTGACCTGCACTTGGCCCCTATTGGTTCATGTCTATGTATGTTCCACCCATGTGTCTTTTTCCAGCCCTTTGCAATTACTTCCTACTCCACTGTTGGCGTCTTCATGTGACAGAAGAACCAACCATAATATAGATGTAGTGAACAGGGATATTTTGGATGAACCTTGTGGAGGGGCTGTGCAACAATGAGTGAGAAATGGAACGTAGGCAGCAAGATAAGCACCATAGAGAGGCTGCAGCAGAGGCATCGGTCCCAGAGCTCTCAATTCCAGCCACAGTTACTGCTGTCGCACAGGTTTACATTCCCTTAGCACCACTCCATGTCAGGGAGGACACTGCTGAGCGGACGCTCAACCCCACAGCACTGCCAAGCATCTTGGAGGATGAGGCATGTCTGGAGGCTGATATCCTCACCCTCATTAAGGCTGAGAATCCGACTTTGCTGGTGGCAAAAATGCCGGAAAGGGACTCATCCAGCCAGAACCACCCCTCACAGAGATGAAAGGCTCACAGGAGGAGTCTTAGCATCCCAGCCTCTCCTTCCCATGTTATTCTGGAGTGCTCTTTACCACCGGCAGCCCTGTCTCCTTGTTCCTCATCGCTGGGAGATTTGTCTGTTTGTTCTGCATGAGCCTTTATGTGTCTGTTCCATGTGTGTATGTTTTGGTATCGGCCCGGCCTCCTCAGTAGTATTTCCACCTGTGTCTTGTTCCTGTCCCCCCAGGAGATTCTCGTTTAGTTAGTATATGTTATGTATCTTTGCTCAGTGACTGGATAGGTGTTTCTGTTCTGTTCTTTTTGCACTGTACTTCTTGCTTTGTTTTTTGCCCCCCCTGTGTTCAAGTTTACGTATGTTCCACCTGTCTCTTTTTGCTTTATTTTGTTTCATTAGTCCCTGTGTCAGTTAGTGTTCGGTTAGTTTCTCATTTAGTCTCCTGTTTCTCGTTCTTTTGTTAATGCACATTCTTAGCATAAAAGAATCCATATAGAACTGAAGAAAGATTCTTTGACTTGCAAAAATAATGGAACCTTTTTGGTTTAACATGTTATGTGTAGGATCATATGGCCCTCTATATGACCCATTGTCTTTACTAAAGAAACCTAGAAGAAACCCTAAGTTTGCAAATAAAGGTGTCTAGAGACATACATTTAATCCAAGAACCATTTAGGAGATTTGTAAAATGTCCTTTGTGCTCTAATTTTTCCACCTGCACACATGCACGCATACACACACACTCTTCCAAATTCCAGCTCTTTGGTGTTTATTAGTATTTATTTTTTTGCTCTTTAGTATCTCAATTCATTTTATTTCAGTATGTCTTGATGATAGAGAGAGGCCGTCCAAATAACAATTTCCCCAACTGTTTGTTTTCTCTTTGTCTCTCTCTCTCTCTCTCTCTCCATCTCTCTTTCTCTCTCTCACTATGTGACGTCTCACTTGTTGTTTCCTGTTTATTCTTTTCTCCTTTCCTGCATCTACAGGCACGTCTTTGGGTAGGTGTTTTTATCGGCGCAGGAGGACAGAGTAATCTGTGTGAAATTTCTTTGGCTTCTGTCCATAGGCAGGCTCCAGTCCCTACTCGGAGATACTGCTCACACAGAGGAAAAGTGATGCAAGCCAGCGTTATTTAAAGAGAAACAGTAACATTCTCACCCATCTCATGGTGAGAAGCTTTTTATCTATGCTTCACATTCATTCAGCTCCATCTCTACAGTGATGAGAATGGTCTTGTGGTGAAACAAGATGCAATCTTGTAAAATTAATGTTATGTTTTGACTCTTCGGCACTTGCGAAAATAATATTTACAACTGTTTAGATGAGCAGTGAGTGTTTTTTTATTACTAAATATACTAAATAAGTAGAAAAAATACAAAACATTATAAAGTAAACAGTGATTTTGTGTACATCAGTGTGTTCCCTGTGGAAGCCCAGTATTACAGTAGTTACCATCAGAAACCTGGTTTTACTCAATCAGTGCTTAAATGAGTGCTGCTCTTGGAATTTCACAAATTTGTGTGTGTGTGTGTGTGTGTGTGTGTGTGTGTGTGTGTATATATATATATATATATAGAGAGAGAGAGAGAGAGAGAACCTGAGTGTCTCTCCATTTATTGGCAGGACAGAGCAAAGGAGTCGTGAAAGCTCAAGGGAGGTGGCATGCGAATGTACAGACAGTTACATCAGGGTGCTCTCGTAATCTTGAACTCCTTAAGATCAAATGCAGACCTTTTTATCTGCCCAGATATTGCACCGCTGTTTATATTTCCCCCAATGCCAACACCTCACAGGCGCTGGATGAACTATACAATGTTGACAACTGCCAGGAAACGTTACACTCGCAGTGTGTACTACGTTCACTTTAAAACTACAGTCACTTTAAACTCGCCTTCTGTTTATATGCAGGAATGATTGAATGGTCAATCAGAAGGTTGTGGTTTTGAATCCCAGGACTGCCAGCCGCACCACTGAGGTACCCTTGAGGAGGGTACCGTCCCTAAACACTGCTTCTTAGGCACTGCATCAGTGCCTGCCCAGTGCTTCACTCAGGTGAATGGGTTCATACTGTGTGCTGTGCTGTAGTGTGTTCATGTGTGGCTATAAAGGCCCCTTTACTTACTTAATTATTTACTTTTATCTATCCTTGTTATTTGTGGTTGATGTGCTGAACACTGTATTTTTATGCTGAGGCCAGTCATTTCCCTCTGCAACACTAGGTCATCTTGGGACAGTTACTCTAAAAACTCACATTTAGCTGTACAAAACTGTAAAGCCTTTATATTATGTGCAGATCAAAAACATGCATTCAGTAAATGAAATCAAAATCACAAGTAGTCAAGTAAAGTAGATTGATTGAAGTATTTGGCCAAAACATTATGTTTCTTTGGGGCATATACAAAGTGAGGCTTGTAAAAACGGTAAGAAGTCACCAGTCAACTGGCCTGATTTCTTGGAAGGTAGAAAAAAGTGCATAATCTTGTAGTTTAGAGTTGAGTGATAGAATGTGCTTTCATATGCAAACTTAGTGCCTCCAACCAAATCACACTAGGAGCATTATAATTCTCAATGCAGCTACAGTGATAATAATTTGAGAACTGCCAAATGGTTAAAGCTCATTATAAAAAGTGATTACCAAAATGTGCAGTCGTCAAGAAAGTGGTTTACAGATTCAGTGTGGCAGCAAAATAACTCTTTTGTCTCAAAAGGTGAAAATTGGCTGCCAATGCTCACGTTTCAGGCATAAAATGGTACACATTCCAGAATCAGACAAGCGGTGGGATTGTCGTGCATATAACATGGACTAAATATGAGCAGACCATTTTGGCATTAGTCATACAGAATATTAGAGCCTTTGTTCTAATCATCATGACCCCTGCATGGGATTTAAATTCAAAGAGATTTGCTTAAATGTCAAGTGCCAAGTCACTTTAGGATCTTATAACAGTTTATGTTTCATCTAATGATGAATGCCCTCTGTATGGCTTATGCTCTCCCTATGTCCAGGCATATTGTAATTTATGAAATATATGTACCTTAATGTGTGGCACAGTAAATTCACAACACTGTTCATGCAACATGTCATTACAATCAGAACTAATCAAACCATTGTGAAGGCTTGATTTCCATGTCTTTCTGTTCTCTTCATCTTTCTCTGCCATGCCAACCACCTGCAAGTCCTCTCTTACCACATCCATAAACGTTCTCTTTGGCCATCTTCAGCGTCCTTCTGCCGATATACACGGCATCCCTCCTGCTCATACTCTTTGAACCTTGTGCATAGCGTCACATAGCGTGACATGGATGTGTCACTGACTGCTTTCCTGCTGGCGCAACAATGCAGTATAATGGTGATTCAAGATTACAGTTCATATGCATTCATCTTTACACTTAGAGCTTTTATATTCCTACTTACATTCCTATTTAGTACAACCAAATCATACTAAACATGGGCTGCGTCTGACCAGTTGATCGAGCAAGCACTGTGCAGTACACTCAAGAGCCAAAATGAAATGAAAGAACATATATTCGCTGTCTAAGGAGCCACATACTTGGCATGCGTCAAAGTAAAACTAGCAAATTATATTGCCAAGCTGTTGTTTTCATCACACATCTTTATAAACCATCTTTATGGAGTATTTGAAATCTCCCTCATACATTCAAAAATACTATGGTATGGTAACTATAGCAACCACAGCAACAAACGTCATCATCCTGTCAAATGAGTCAAACGAGTGACCCCTTCTTTGAAGCTATCATAGTCTTACTGACAAAGAGATATTTAGAAAATTAACATCTTTAAAAAAAAAAAAAAAATGGATAAACTTACATCAAAGATATGTCAAATGGTTGCTGGCTATATTGCCACTGACCTGAAACTGCAGTTCTGAAATTGCAGGCGTGACCAGAGCAAATACAAGAACACTTTACAACATAAAGTAATGAATTCTCGAATTTTAGCGAGGAACACCGGCCTATGTTCCAGAATACTCCTTGGCCAAGATGCAAAGTTCCTGGAAAAACCTATAATTTGATACAGAATTTTTCCATGCTGCCATGCTGGGAGTCCCTGCCTCCACAGAAAACAGTGGCAGCGAAAAACATGATTTTTTTAATGTCCTATGAGGAAAATGTTAAACTTTCAAACCTGACACAGTGCTTTGTTTACATCAGTCAAATGAGGATGGGGGTTTGCAGACATTCTTCCTGTGTAGCATCTACCTCATGTGTTGTTTAGTGTCAAACAAATGAAGCAGGGATTTAAAGGAACACAATTGAACAGAACTTATACAAGATGGCAGAGATTTTCTTGTTTCCCTCTGAAATCCAATTTACAGGGATTTAATTGAAGTCTTTTGCAAAATACACGTCTAACTTGCCAGAAATGAGCAAATTAATTTGTCTCTCCCCTTGAAAACATGTAATTGTATATGTGCCATTTCTCAGCAAGAGTGATTTCAGTGTGTGGCTTCAATCACATGCTGTTTTAAGTGCTTATTTGGGCTTATTTTCATACATTAAAAGGTACACAATTACATATGTATGTGTTAGCTCCTACACTGAAAACCTAATACATCTGTTAATAACTGTACAAATCGTTATTTACAACTGTACAAAAAAGTTATTCATGTGGTTTACAATATAAACTTAGTTTTGCCATTGCACCATCAGTTATAAAGACACCAAAAGCAGAGATAACTTCTGTATCACCCAGTAGTCAAGCACAGAAAATTGCACCTCTTAGTGTAGCCTACTTTCTGACCAGAATAGGGTCATAAGTACTATTCAGGCAGGATTACGTGGGGAGGATGGGTAATACAGTTTTACCACAGGATGTCTGTCTGTTAATGTTTATAATGGTATAAGAAAACTTAATATAAATTACAGATGCTCAATTTACACACTGCTGTCACACCAAAAAGTTCCATAAACAATACCTTCAGCTGCTCACTAATAGAACATGTGTGAACATTAAATTTAATCATAGATTTGCTTAGCCTAACCATCTACCAAACTGTCTAAAATTAATACTGTGTGTAATTACCACTGTTATTACACATATTGCTTTATGATTTGTACATTTGAGGTAATACAATACATGTTCAAGTTAATGCTTCTTAAAGCACCTTCATACATGAGTAAAACTACAAAAACACTGATTTGTCATGATCTGACTAAGATCTTAGTCTAAGCCTATGGTGAAAAAAACATGACTTCTTCTGGTGGTTTGCAACCAAAATATGTTCTGAGTTCATGATTCCACTTGTTGACACCAGTGTTTGAAAAACAGTCTCAGACTTCCACCTTACTGCTTTACGTAAGCTTGGCGCAGTTTGGCTGGAACTCTTCTCCAGGCTATCTCTACACCAAGAGTCTGCCATCAGTGTGACACTATTGTAAAAGTGACTGAAACTAGTAACACTTACTTAAACATTTTATGAAGCAACCTAAATAACATGATTAAAGTTTACCAGTGATTAAATAGTTAAAATGTCAAAAAATTTGGGGGGGCCACTGGTTGTACACATATGTCCTTTCAAGTGCAAACTGGGCTGTAGTTTTGTCCAAGGAGGAACACTTTCAGTTGATTTGGTTGCAGTTATGTGATTCATGGAGAATATGGAGATTGTGAATGGGTGTAGTTTGTTAACAGTCAGCTGACATCTCTTGGTTTTTGGCTTATTTGAGGTTTTTTTTTTTTTTTGTCAAACCCAGGGGCGTGGCTAGACCCCTTTCACTCCCTTTCACTGGGGCACATGCCCCAGTATTTATGTGCTGTGCTCCAGTAAAATCTCATGTTCAGTTTTCAACAACAAAATAATTCATTTGGTAGTGCATTAATTTAGATCGATAATATTACAAAAAGAGTGGATGTTTTTCTTCTCCAAAGTGTTGCAACACCACAGACAGGAGCAAAGCACGGACATTCTGTTCATCTATGGACGTCAATGTTCATACATTAATATTATTGAATGATTTCTGTAGAAGTCGAGACAGGGAAGCAGTAAGGAAGGATAAGGATGAGGGAGGTAAGGTCTGGCTGTAGCTGGTGAAAAACAAGACAGCTAGCTAATGTAACGGTACCTGCAAATCTATTAATTGTAAGTGCCTGAATTCTATAAATTCGGAGAGGGTATAGTTGATCAAATTGTGTTTGTTTGGACATTGCTGCAGAGTGCTGGAGGAGGAGGCAGAGGAGGAGGATAGACTGCTGGGGAATACTTTGTTTAGTTTTAGATTATATACATTAACATATATACATTAACATGGTTGAAATGTCCCTTGCTCTGAAACTGTAATTATTATTATTCATTATTATTATTATTATTATTATTATTGTTGTTGTTGTTGTTGTTGTTGTTGCTATTGTTGTTATTGTAGAGGAATGCAAATTTGTAAAAATGACTTGAGTAAGCTTTTGCTATTATTTGCTTATACAGGTATGCCATTTCCTCCAACATTCTGTTGAGAATGTTCATATGTCTTCATACGTTCATTAATGAATCTGTACATTTTTACCTTTATCCATAGTTGCTTCAGTAGGAGTATGGCAGTGGCAATAATAATGAGGTGAGCAAGGGAAGCTGGTATAGCACATACAACAGCTTATTTCATATTCAGCAGGCTTTCAAAAAAAATTATATGCATAATGGAGGGTAGGGGGCCTGTGTCCCAGTATAGCTTTATGTCTAGCAACACCCCCGCTCAAACCTAGCAAAAATACAAAGTTGGTTAAATGTGCATATTTAAAAATGTCCATTGCTATTCATTACGGTTTTACATAGTCATTTGTGTCAATACTTTATGATTTGCTTCTTTACAGCCTTAATGAAGATGTCAATGTTAGTTCCTGTCTTGAATACCACTCGTAAACATTTTTTCAGATTAACTAGGAGAATAATTGGGCTATTGTGAGAACATGAACATAACTAATAATAAAGACAATTTGCAACATACCGAATGGGCCTTCCCAGACTGATTATACTGGATAAAATTATTTTCTTAGATACTTCCACTGTATCATTCAACAACATAAGCAAAAGCAAGTGGACATGTGGTATAGTTATTTTATCTAAGGGATTTAATTGGTTCAATAATCACATATTCAGTTAATTTGACATCTAGACAATGCGATAACTGAAACTGTCACAGACTTAATTGCAAATATTATATTTATAAAAAAGTCTAGATAAAGATAATACAATTGTAAATTTGCATGTTAAATCACAGCTATGTCAAGAAGTCATGCTCATTTATGGAGTAAAATGTCTTAAAATGTCCATTATAAATTGTAATGAATCCCACAGCAGATGGGGCAGAAACCTGTGGCAGGGATCTACTCCGAGCAGTAAAACTAAGACCTGTGGCAGATGGGACATGAACCTATAGCGGGGATCTTCTGTGAACAGTAAAACTGAGACCTATGGCAGATGGGGCACAAACCTGCTGAGGGAGGACATGTAAAAATAGCCTTTCCAATCCTTGAGGTACTGGGTAGTACCTCTGACCTGACACACATCTAGCAAATGCCTGACAGTGAAGGAGAGTGTTCCTCCTATTAAGCGAGACACAGGCGGGCAGTGGATGAGCACAGAGCAAGAGGACTACTCTGCACCGGCTTGATGTGGGACACATGAAATGTGGGAGTAATATGCATGGAAGGCTGGATGCAGAGGCGGTAGGTGACCAGCTTTATTCACCAGTCTGCCTTAAAGGGTCCCATGTAGCAGGAGGCACTTTTCAGGAGGTAATCCCAGGGGGTTGATCTTTGGCAGAGAGCCAGACCCGTTGTCCCAGTCAGAAGGATGGGCCTAGCCTACACTGATGGTCAGAAGTCCTCTTTTGCCATTTGCTAGCCCTTTAGAGGACTACTTGGCACAGAAGTAGGTCTGCTGTCTTCTTGGCCGTCGGCAGCTTGGGTAAAGCTATGAACTTGCAGGCCTTGGAGAAGACTAGGCCAGGTGAGAGCAGGGCTATGATGGAATAGGAAGGTGGTTGGAGCAATCCCTGGGTTACTTGCTGCTCGTACACACCTGGCAGGCTGTCACGAATGCCCTGACATCCCTGTCCATACGGAGCCACCAGAAACACCTCGGGAGGAAGGTTCAAGTAACACTTGGGTGAGTCATGAGCAGTGATGTGTGGCCCCAAAGGAGCATCTTGGGCCTCATGAAGGCAGGACATAGAGCCAGCCAGAGGTCTGCCTCCAGGGATCCCTGATGGCCTTCTCTATGCTACATTGGACAGGGAATGGAGGAATGGAGGCTCCCACTGCTGTGAGAGGTCTTCTGGCGTGGCATTCTTACTGCCTGGTTGAAATGATAGTCTAAAATCGAACCAGGCAAAGAAGAGGGACCACCTGGCCTGGCGCAGATTAAGACAATTCCCTGCTGTATGTAGGACAGAATCTTATGGTCCATCCAGACCAGGAATTTATGGTGAGCCCCCTCAAGCCATTGCCCTCATTCCTATAGGACCAGCTTGACCACCAGAAGCTCCAGGTCTTCCAAATCATAGTTATGTTCTGCATGTGTAAGGTGGTATGAGTAAAAAGTGCATGGATGGAATTTGCCATCCTTGCTGGAGACCTGAGAGGGCACTTTTCTTACACCAACATCAGAGGCATCAACCTCAGCTATGAAGGGGAGTTCTTAATCTGGGAGCTGAAGGACAGGGGGTTGGTCAGTCTTTGCTTCAGCTTGTCAAAAGATCCCTGGGCTTCTGGCATCCACTCAAACCACTTCAGGGATTTCTTGGTGAGGGCAGTGAGGAATGCAGTTGTCATGCCAAAAATCCATGCAATGCACCGGAAGAAGTTGGCAAAGCCCTAGAAGATCTGTGCCTTCAAAGTAAGGTGGGTAAAGTAATCCACCACAGCCTTTGGACATTATGAACCCCAAGAAAGTCAGCAACTGAGCATGAAAGACGGACTTCTCCAATTTAAAAAACATTTGGTTCTCCAGGAGCTGTGTGTTCATCTAATGAATTAAAAACCCTCAGACCCCCGAGGGTGTTTTTCCCATTTGTGCATTACTTGTTCTTTTCTAATATTTAAAGCCTGTACAAGAGTCTCATATCCTTTTTCTGCACAAAATTAAAATAATTTTCTGTCTTTATTTCACTGTAAAATTCCCCAAATATACATATTAAAGCTTTTGGAAATCTCCAGCTTATACATACATTAGTATTATAAAAAAAATGTTGAAAAAAATCAAACTATATACTAATATTTACAATCACATGCTAGTCTGTCCTACGAGGAGTTTATGTATTTACAGTTACTCTCTGTCTGCATTGCACTTCAGAACAATTAAAAGCACCCATGCCACGTCACACACTCATGTGATTGGACTTTTCACACCACATATTTTTTTCTGCTTTTTTTATAATCAGAAATAAAAATATATGCAGTTTGACTTTTATACCAAACAACTTTTAAAAATTGACACAATTTTTAAGGCTCCAAAATCTGTAAATTTCATGTTCAAAGGTTTTAGATCTCTGATTCTACATGTATTAACAAAGGTTCCGCTGTCAACCCAAATTTACAGAAGCTCCAAATAAGGTTGTACACTTTTGTATAAGACAATGATTTAGCAGTGGTGCACTTTTGACACGCCAGCATATCATTCAATTTCTGAGCATTGAGAGCATCAAGGTAAATGAATACGAAGTGACCCAGGGTTTCCCTTCAGACCTCACTGATTAACCGCTAAAAGACCATGGGAGCGTTCATCATTCCAAAGAGCATCATGAGGTATTCATAATACTCCATGGGGGTGAAGAACATGGTCTTCCTTTGCAAATTCAAATGAGATTATAGGCATTGCTCTGGTCCATCTTGGTGAAAATGGAGGCCTTCTGCAGCATCTTGAAAGCCAAGGTCATGAGAGGGAGAAGATGGCTGTGATGTTGAAGCCAGGGATAGCCAAGAATCAGTGGGAGGTCCAGGGCGGTCACCAAAAAGAACGTGAGGTTTTCACAGTGTTGACCGAAAAGAGAAGTGGGTGACCTGTTGGGTGACCGCCCAACCCTGCTCTCACTGGTGAGCCTCCCACTCTTTGGTGCACAACCACGCATGGCCCAAATGCATGGATTGTGGGGTGTCTCCCGGTGGACACCACACAACCCATAAATGATAAATGTTAATTGTTTCACCTTTAAAATTGGATTAGTTGAGCCATATTTTAATCAATTATATTTTTTATAAATGGTTATTATGTTGCTTAGCAATCATTATTCATTGTCATAGATCTCCATTGTTTGGTAGATTAATTGTTTAATGTGATTTTCATTGATAATTTAAAAAATATTGTACTTTATTATTTTATTTTATTTTATTGCATGTTTTGTTGTTTTATAAAAGCAAGGCACAAGACACAGTTCATCTCAACCATTTTTGCAGAATTGTTCACGAACTTTTAAGAACCAGATATCTGAATAAGCTTGAAAACTGGTCTTGAAAATGTATTTTCAAACCTACTCATGGTGGAGAAATACATGCACCATGTAGCGCAGTGTGTTGTAATCCCCAAAGAAAATGTACCTTTTCAGGTGTCCTGCATTTTTACTGTTGCTTATCTCACCCATGAAACCTCAAAAGAAAGGTGTAGGTTAACTTGTGGTTTTGAATACAAAGTAAAATGGCTATATTTGCATTGTAGACCCAACAATGGTGATATTCCCTTCATACACATGACTGCTAAAGTGCACAAAACCAGCCAGGAAAACCATCAGAGTCTGGATGAGTGGCGCCATCCCAGTACTTCAGGACTGTTTTGATTGCTCAGATAGGAACATGAGAAGCTGCTACCTACAGCGGCTCCAACAACTTGCAGGAGTAGACTGACTCTGTGACCTGCTACATCAGTAAATGCATGAAGGGTATTACGGTCTCCACAAGAACCCACAAATAGCCTGGTTTACAGCAAAGGTCTGTGCGCTGCTAGAAAAGTGAGATTCTGCTTTCACGTCAGAGACAGAGCTGCTCTCAGAAAACCCAGGGCCAACTTCTCTTGCGCCATTAGAAAAGCAAAGCTTGATCACGCACACAAGATTCAGAGCCACTTGCATAACACCAGAGACACACGCAGCTTATGGCAGGACAGTCAGGCTGCAAATCACCTAAATAGGTCAAACAGTAAGAACTGGACAAGAGAGACCCTTATGTTAGAATGCTGTTTATAGACTTCAGTTCAGCATTCAAAACCATCATCCCACAAAATTTAAGTGGGAAACTGTGCAAGCTGGGCCTGAGCACCTCTCTGTGTAACTGGGTAAGATAAGATACGATAAGATAAGATAACCCTTTGTTAAGATGGGAAATTTGTATTGTTGCAGCAGCAAAGTGTGTACACAGTGGATGTATATGTGTGTACACAGTGGAATATCTTCAAGCACCAAGAAGCAGCAGACATTAAATGAAACAGAGTAATATTGTACCAGAAATAATTCACATGTTGCACAAAAAAATTGCACATGAAAGAAACAATTGCATTTATCATTCCCTGGTGTGTGGATGTGTGTGTTTGCTCATATGTATGTGGTCAACTGCAAAATGTTGGTTGTAGAGTCTGATAGCAGCTGGAAGGAATGACCTGCAGTATCTCTCCTTCACATACTGTGTGGGCAGCAGCCTGCACTGAAAAAGCTGTTCAGTGCTGTCACAGAATCCTGCAGAATCCTCCTGAATGCAGTACCATCAAGAATCCATGTGGTGAGGCGATGGTCCACTCATGTACTCTAGCTTGTCCTCCAGGATTGTGGGTTAGTTGGTGTTGAAGGCAGTGGAGAAGTCAAATTATTCTCACAGTGCTCCCAGCATTCTCCAGGTGGGAGAGGGAACGATGTAGGAGATGGATAGCAGCATCATCTACCCCAATGCCAGTGGTTCCAGGGATGAGCTCACTTGGGGCTGAAGATAAGCAAGGACCTACCACTCCAGTGTCTTCATCAGGTGGCCTGTCAAAGCCACCGGCCTGTAGCTGTTGAGGTCCTTAGGATGTAAGGTCTTCGACACTGGTACCACACAAGAGGTGGTAATGAGTGGTGGTGCCACCTGGGACACATTGTGATCAAGGAATGTTTGTGCAACCTGGACATTGAACTGTTAGCAGTGGGACTATGTCCATAATATCTGCCCAGGGAATTCTCACATGTAATCGCCATTGTTGTTTACATTCCTCCATCGGCCAATGTGACAACGGCATGGGATGTCATCCACTCTGCGACCATGAGACTCCAGACAAAGCACCCAGACACTTTCATCCTCATCTCTGGCGACTTCAACGACGTCTCTCTGAACAGGACACTGTGCACCTTCACACAGTTTGTAGACTTCCCCACCAGAGAAAACAACACACTGGTCTTGCTGTATGCTAGTGTCAAAGAGGCATAGAGCTGCACAGCCATTTCATCTCTATGCAGATCAGACCACAGCTTGGTGCACCTTCTACCCACCTACCTACCACTGGTGAAGAGGCAGCCAGCCACTGTCAGGACAGTGAGGGAGTGGTCAAAGGAGGCCAGTGCAGCCCTGCAGGACTGTCTGAAGACTACAGACTAGGAGGCTCTTTATGAGATAAAGAGATGACATTGATAACCTCACAGACTGTGTCGCTGAGTACATCAACTTCTGTGTGGATAGCACTGTACCAGTGAAATCCATACACTGCTTACCCAACAACAAGCCATGGTTCACCAAAGACATCAAAGCCCTCCTGAATGAGAAGAAAGAAGCATTCAGGTCAGATGACAAGGAGGCAGCCAAGGGGGCACAGTGGCACTTGTCTGTGAGGTTAAAGGAGGGAAAGGAAAGATACAGGAGAAAGCTGGAACAAGGGCTAGAACAGAACAACAGCAGGTATGTATGAAGGGGCATGAAAAACATCACTGTCTCCAAGACTAGCATCCATGGGACTGATGGTGATGAGGAAAGGGCCAATGAGTTTAACCTGTTTTTAACAGGTTCAACATCAAGCCTCTTCCCAGCATCTCCAGCTCCAGCACGGCCCTTATTGCACCGAGCGCACCTGCTTCCTCCATCAGTGTCACGCCTAATTGTAGTTCTCAATCCTAACTCTCTCCTTCTCCTATTCCCATCATCTTACCAGCTAGAGCTTCCACCCCTTCTTCTCCTGCTGATGACTCCATCCTGCCAAGGCACCAGGACCAGATAGCATAAGCCCACAAGTACTCAAGTTGTGCGGCTCCCAGCAATGTGGAGTACTGCTGACGGTCATCAACTTGAACTTCAGTACAGAGAAAGTACCTGTGCTGTGGAAAACATTGTGTCTGGTTCCTGTACCAAAGAAGGCATGACCCAGTGCCCCATCGGACTGCAGGCCAGTTGCACTCACCTCACACAGCATGAAGGTCTTCGAGAGACTGGTCCTGGACATCCTCCACCCCCGGTTAGGCCAGTGCAAGATCCCCTCCAGTTCGCCTACAAGGCCAAGATTGGAGTGGATGGTGTCATCATCTACCTGCTACACCATGCCTACAGCCATCTTGACAAGCCAAGTACATCCCTGAGGATTACGTTCTTCAACTTCTCCAGTGCCTTCAACACCATTCAGCTAGCCGGGCTGGAAAGCAAGCTGTCTACTATGCAGGTTCATGCTTCCTTAGTTGCGTGGATTATGGACTACCTGACTGATAGGCCACAGTACATGCGGCTATGGGACACAATGCTGTGTAGCACTGAAGTGCCTCAGGGAACAGTTCTCTCACTGTTCCTTTTCACCCTGTACACGTCTGACTTCCAGTACAACACAGAGGGCTGTGGACAGTTTTGTGGACTGGAGTGAGCTGAATCAGCTGCAACTCAACATCAGCAAGACCAAAGAACTGGTGGATCACAATCTACTGTCACTCCCCTGTCCATTAGGGGGGTGGATGTAGAGATTGTTCAGAACTACAAATACCTGGGTGTGCACATTGACAACAAGCTGGACTGGTCTAAGAACTCTCTTTTAGAGTCTGCAACAGCATGTTGTGGATGTTCTAAGAGTCTGTAGTAGCCAGTGCCATTTTCTATGCTGTGGTGTGCTGGGGTGGCAGCATGAAAGTGGCAGAGACAATGAGACTCAACAAACTTGTCAAGAAAGCTGGCTCAGTGGTGGGTGAGGAACTGGACAACATGGAAACTGTGGCTGAAAGTAAAACATTGTCTAGACTTCAGTCCATCATGGACAATGCTGATCACCCACTGCACAAGGTGGTGGACGAACTGAGAGGTACCTTTAGCCATAGACTCACCAGCTTAAAGTGCTCTACTGAATGCCACAGGAAATCCTTCCTTCCCACTGCCATCACACTCTACAACTCCTCTCTCAGTCACACATCCACACAATGATCTGTGCAATAACCTGCTGCTTGTTGTTGTGTAATTTCTTACCGGGTTTAAATAACCGTTATGTGTATGACTATGTGCATTATTTTTGCTACAATTTGAAACAGTCTACCATGTGCAATATTGTACAATGTTCTTATCTGGTGTTCAAAGATTATCATTATGTGCAATATCTTGTGTGCAGTTGTCTTACCATGTGGAATATCATGTGCTGTTTTCTAAATGGGTGCTGAATCACTTCATTGCATGTAATATCTTATGTGCAGTAGTCTTAAATGTACTTATGTCAATATTGCTTTTTATTACTTAATATTACTACTGATCTTTACTAAATGCAATAACGCACTCCAAACTACCATTTGTGTCAGTAGATTTCACTCAACTGTGTTACTTATATATAGTATTTATACCCAGCATCTCTGCATGTAGCATAGTGAAATTTCATATTGAGTTTTTTTCTACAGATTTTTTAGATTTTATTTAGACTTTATATTTTACATTGTTCTTGTCTCTGTATCTCCGTGTCTTTGTGTGTCTTTGCAGTCATTACATAAGCAATTTCCTCCAGTATCAATAAAGTTTTCTGATTCCGATTCCGATTCCATGGCTGCGGTTCTCTCCCCAGCTTCTGGCTCTGGCTGAAGATGTGCGCAACTATCCTACACAGTGGATCTGCGCAGGGCTCAACAAACATTGAGCTAATGCCATCTGGACCTGCTGCCTTCCTAGCATTGATCCTCCTCAGTTCCCTCCTTACCTGGGTTGTTGAAATAGACAGGCTGGAGCAGGGTGATTGTGTGCTGGAGGTCGTGGTTGGGGAGAGGGGCAGTGAGCAGGGAATGTGTTGGAAGTGTGAAGTGTCTGAAGTGAAACTGAGGTGGGGGTGTGGGTGTCTGCAGCAGATGGTGGAGGCTGCGTCAGGGGGGACATTATGGAGGGAGGGGCATGGGCAGATGATGAATCAAACCTGTTGAAGAATTGATTCAGTTAATTTGCCCACCTCACCTCTCCCACTGACAGAGAGTTCTGTTTCTTGTGGCCTGAGGTGGTTCTAAGGCCCCTCCAGACACTGCTGACATTCTTCTGCTGCAGGTGGTTCTCCATCCTCTGCCTGTAGCTGTCTTTCCCATCCCTGATCAGTCTTTTCCTCCTTTTTCCTGACTTGAAGGCGCTCTTTTTCTGCTTGAGAACGGACATAATTTCAGGAGTAATCCAGGATTTGTTGTTTGGATAACAGTTCTGGAGGGTACAGTGTTATCCACATAAAAATTGATATAGTCCGTTAGGCAGTTCATAAGACTGTCAGTGTCCTCCCCATGGTCATCACAAAGCACAGTCACAACAGTCCTTTAGAGCCTCCTCAATCTCATCTGACCATCTGTTCACTGTGCGGGTGACTGGTGGCTCCCAGCATACTAGTGGTTCACAGGAAAAAGGTGCACCAGGTTGTGATCAGATCTTCCAAAGCTAGGGATGCCTCTTTAGTGTTAGCATACAGTAAGTCCAATGTTTTATTGTCTCTGGTGAAGGTGGGTAATGTAGAGTCCAGGGAGGCATGATTAAAGTCATCAGAGATGACAAAGAAAGCCTGGGGATGCTGTGTCTGCAGCCTGCTGACAAGAGTGGAGACCATCACAGGCTGCATCCACATTAGCTAAGGAGGGAATACACGCTGCTATTGCGATAACATGCAATATTCTGGACTTTCTGTCAAGGAGGCCTCAGTCCGTTTTTATCAACAATGTTTCTAGCACCATCACTTTGAGCACAGTTCCTCAGGGCTGTGTACTCAGTCCGCTGCTGTTCACTCTGCTGACCCACAAGTGCCCTGCCAAGTACAGCTCTAATCACATCATCAAGTTTGCTGATGACATGACTGTGGTGGGACTCATCAGCCACAATGACGAGTCAGCATACAAAGATGAGTTTCAGCAGATGGCTGTTGGGTGCAGTGAGAACAGTCTGTCTCTGAAAGTGGACGAAACTAAAGAAATGATTGTCAACAGAAAAACTCACACCCCACTGAGCATCAATGGCTCCATGGTGGAGACAGTAAAGATGACCTTACCTGAACCACCAACACTGCCTCCCTCACCAAAAAGGCACAACAACATCTTCACATCTTAAGATGACTGAAGCGGGCAAAACCTCCATCCGCCCACCCTTTCAGTGTTCTATAGGGGCACCAAAGAGAGCATCCTGACCAACTGCATCTCCGTTTGGTACAGAAGTGCCAGTGCTACAGACCAAAAGAGCTTGCGGTGGATTGTTAAAACAGCTGATAACATCATCAGGGCATCTCTCCCCTCACTACAGGACATCTTCTGTAAGCAGTGCATTGGAAAGGCCTCCTGCATTGTGTGTGATTCTTTACATCCCTGACATGGACTCTTCCCACTGCTCCCATCTGGTAGACGGTCTCACAGCATTAAAGCCCGATAAGAGCTTTTTCCCACAAGCCATCAGTCTCCTTAACATACTGCATGGCCCAAACTCCCCCCTTACACACACCTGAACTGTGAACTGATTTCCTCTTTTGCACTTTGCACTTGATTTACTCCTTTACAGCTACATGCACAAAACACATCCATGTTACATTTTTCCTTGAATATTGTCTCAGACTTATGATAATTTGATAGACTGTCTGTATATTTATACTAAACTGGTGATGATCTTTTGCACATATAATTACATTACACATAATTACATTCCATTATTCTGTTTGTTTTCCACTTGACTGCTGATGCAACATTTGCACAATTTTTGGATGTTAAAAATACATTTTGGAACCACACCGTCTTGTCTCATTGTATACATGTATATAGCTGAGATGACAAAGTTTACTTGACTATGAATTGAATCATGAACAAAATTGAATGATGCAGAAATAAATAGAAAAAAATTGTGGAATTCTCTTTTAAGGGAGCCCAGAATGGTGGAAAAAAGGCAGAAAATGATAATCATTTTCGCACACAGCTTCTTGTGCCTTATTGTATTATTATGATATGGCACTGTACTAAGTGTACAAATGCTGGGCAGCTTTAAGCAACAGGAGGATTGTTCACAAGCTTTAAGTCAAATATCTAAGAGACAGACTGCATGTGTGTACTTGCACCTTCTTTAATTTTACCTCGTTCTTGCAAGCAAAACTGTACTGTTGGATCATGATTGTTAGTCTGGTGGGCTGGATGATTTCAAAATGAGAGGACTTCTGATTGTGAAGGTCAGGTTGTTTCATGTGAGTAAGAATAGTAACTATATAAATAATCATAATTATAATGTAAATATTATGGAATTATGGAAATCCAGTCCTATCATGAAGTGATAATGCTTAATTTGTTTCATTTGTTCTGTTTCTGGAAGCAGTTTCTCAAAATTTTTACATATCTCAAAATAATGATTTGGGCATATCAAACTAATGACATTTTCTTGTGATTTCAACATACTATCTCGAATAATGATTACATTTTTTCAACATTTCTTTTTTCAAAACATTACTTATCTTGAGATTTTGAGGCATTAAGATGAAATTCTGCATAGGTGTGATTTTTTTCTCTTCTACCTGGTCAGCAAAAAGCCAGTGAGCATTTGTAAGTCATACATTGGAAAAGCTGTCTTCAATGAGTTTTATAATGTATGCCTGGAAATACATCCTTGAGATAAAGTAGTTGTTTGCAATGTATTACAAGAACACAAAACAAATACATTAATGTCACATTAGCCGTACGCCAGTCTCTTATCATGTAACACAGCAAGTGTGGAAATAATGAATCAGTGTTTTACCTATAACTTGGTTATTGCTTTTCCATTCGATAAACTGTAAAATATGAACCATGTCATATGAATAATGAATATGGCATGGTGAATTGATCTTTTGTACAAAATGAGATTTTAAATTGCTTTCATGATTGAATATCTAATACCGAAGGGACTCAAGGCATCTCAAATCTGTCCCAGTGTGTGAGAAGTGATGCAAAAGAGATTGAACAACGCCCCCCCACACCCCAACCACCACCCCAAGCATAAATCAATGGCATAAAATGAATATTTCTCCAACCAATGAAAGTTTTTAATGGGGTGTACAAGGAGGAACAAGATCACTTTTCATTTCCCAATCTACACTTTTGTTTGATAAACTGCAAAATGATTGGCTCACCTTTCCCCTCAGGCCATCAATCATCCTGCTTTCAAATATCAGTCAGCATTGCCAACGAGAGACAAGTGAAGTGCTCATAAGCTGAAACTATTGTTACTGTCTCCTGTTGCTACTATAATCCCCATAAAGGGAGCAAAATTATACACAAGAACATAGGGTGCAGTGAGGGGAAACAAAACAGAACATTTTTTCATAGTTTAATGTATTTACAGGGCAAATTCACACACACACACAAGCAAAAAAAAGTACATATATGTAAGCATAAACAAAGAGAATTTGAAAAATGAAATGCGCAGAGAAAAAGCATTTAGACAATATATCGAAATACATACATGCATACATATATATACTTTTAGTAATGATGACTGCAGCTTCTGAGGGCTAAAAAATGAGTATCCTTCTGATCTACAGATTCCTATCAGGCATGTGAAACCAAGAAGGTGAAAATCACGAGAGAAGTGCACTGTAATAGAGGTTTGTACTGGAACCAGCACATTGCTCTACTGGCAGGATAAACATGACCTTCTATCGGGGGCCGGAGCCCCCAGGCATTCTAGTTGTCTAGGAAAGAGTCTACACTCAGACTGACCTACCATGACCAGACACTCACTGCAGGGAGCTGTCACTACACCGAGTCACCCTGTGTTCCCGAGATACGCACCTCTGGCCACCCAGGCAGGCCTGGCGCTGCCGGACCAGTACAAACACTCGAGCAATCAACACAACTGGTGGCCAAGCTGAATCACCTGCTTCCTCAAAAAGGAAAGCCAAGGGCTGGGGTTGCAGTCAATTCAATCTCCATTTAGTCCACACAAAATTCACTCAAAATCAGAATGGTTCTGACTGAAATTGGATTGACCCCAACCCCAGTGAGGGCCAGCCTGAATCACATATTTGCAGGGAAAGGATGCTGTTGCATGAGAGTGACATAAAATTGACATTGACTTTCTGACTTGTGTAAACATTTTGAGGCAATCTAATGCTTGCTCAGACTATTAAAAGTTGGTTTAAAATCCAGGAAAACCAATTTCACCTTTTTTTAAAAAATAAAATAATGCAACATAGTATGTAAATGTAGCCTCCCAGTCCATAGATTCCATATATGTTGTTAAACCAACTGTTTCGAATTGATTATTTTCATTATGTCACAAAAAATCTACACTTATGTATCCCATGAAGCAGTGTAGTCACACGTGGACAGTATAAAAAGTGCAAGGCTAAACGTGTATAGACTGACCAGACGGATAAAAGTACATTTTTTGCTTTTTGTGACATCACTAATTCAACAAAATGGATTGTATTACGTGGTCTGTATGATTTGGTGTTTAATGTTACTTTTCAAAAGTGTTTAGTGTTTTTAATGCAGTCTTTAGCCACTGCATTAAACTTTTTAATAAAAATGTGGTTTTCCATGATACGTCCTGTTTAATGTAGCTCCATGTCCAGGAGAAGCTATACTTCATGCCAACACATCTGTGCCGTGAAAGAGTTGATTTTGATTTTAACTTTGATAGTGCAGTCAGTCAGAGCAGAGGTCATCAGTCTACATGCCTAGATTTAAGGTACATTAACAAAAATAGCCTGCTTAATTCCTAGGGATAATGAGAGGTTTGAAAATGGCCATGTAAATATGAATGACTGTTTTAAGTGCATGAACCACAAAAGTGTGGAACCAAGGAAAAAATATACTTTAAAATATGTAACATACGGGCCCTTTAAAATAATTAAACAGCAATGTCTTGCCAGATGTAACGAGTCAGAGTATGCTGCTAAGCTCACTCTGTGACAGGGTAAAGTCTACTCGATGTTTTATAGCTTGAGTGTTTTTCACAACAACAGCTAGGTTGTAAAAGCGTACTTTGTGTAAGAAGATAGACATGATAAACCAATGTGTATATGTCCTAAATTTTAATATAGCATTGAGTATTCATATTGAGGTTTTTCTGTAGATTTTTAAATGGGATATTATTTAGATCTTATATTTTATATTGTTCTTGTCTCTGTGTCTCTGTGTAGTAATAACTTTAGCAGTTTCCTCCGGAATCAATCAATTTTCTGATTCTGATTCTGATTTTAAATCACCCTCCGAGTCAGCTGTTTGTTCTGAAAACATCTATTTTCAGAAAAGCTTTTCAGACTGTTAACAATTACAAGCTTCAATCATTTGCATTTGCATTTGTCTCTAAGGTTAAAAAATTAAAAAGATTAACTTATAAACATCGACATTGCTGGATACACAGGCATAACAGTAGTGTATTGGAATGTTGTTGTATTTGCCATGTTCATTAGCAGTAAAAAAAGAGCTTTGACAAGAACTACAAGGCAGTAAAGTTGCTCCAAATGTTATTTATCCATGAATATGTCTATTCTGGGACAGACTCTCCCTTTGAGTGTCTCATGGTGAGCAGAAGGAGTTTAACCTTTTCTCAGAGCACCTTGAGAATCCATTTTCAATTAGTTGGCTTGTTACACAAGGCACTAACCTTTTCACAGATTCATTCAGCGTGTAAGATTTGGCTAACACTGCGCCATCGCTCGATGGTGACACTCGGAGGACTAATGGTGAGAAATTGAGAGAAGTCCCATGAGGATGTGCCTGCTGTACTTCAACGATGGAGCTGACCGTACTGCAACATAACAGACATAGCTGGGGATTTAGATTCAAAGGACCACATTTTGGCTTTTATATCAAAAGAAAGGATAAAAGCAGTAGGTTGGTGGGGTATGAATATGATTGACCTGAAGCTGTGCTAGCTAATGGTCTGAACTTCTGTTTAAATGTAATCTGCAAATCTTAATCGCTTTAAGAAAAAATAGATTACACTTGTCTACTGATAATGGTGTCTGTAGCATGTTCTCCTCAACGTCCATAGTAGTATTTGCACAGAATATTTCCCACATGTACAGCTTTGCCAAAAGTCTCAGAAAGTCTTAGAAGTCTTCAGGACAATGACATGTAAAGCCCTGTATGTGGGCGGAAAACATTTGATTGCTCAAATGAATTTGATTGTTCAAATGTTAGAAGGAATACAAATGACCAGCACATTATATTTTGGGGTGTGTGTGTGTGTGTGTGTGTCTGACTGTGTTAACCATTTTCTGTTCATTGAAATGTTTTCCATCCAGTGTCTTGTTTGTCTAATCAATCCTTCATTAAATAAAATCAGACATTGAGGGGAATGCTTTTCAGGTGGTATGGTTTTCATTTGTGTGTGTTTTGTCTGTGAGACTTCTATTTTGACCATCCAGGCCAGAACTTTCATTTTGAGATTGTGCCTAGGAGGAATCCATTCGGAGCTGGACAGGAAATGAGGAAGGGGCGGGAAGGTTAGTGCCTTATTTAAGATGGCAACCTGCCTTCGTTTGCTATCAGAGTTTGGGACGGATGTTGGCCATAATGAACTTTGGAATGTTCCCTTAACTTTGAGGGGACTAGAGTTGGCCAGCTTTGCAGATTTGGCACTGAGCGGGTTTGGACTCGAGTCCTCCACTAATGCAGCACTGAGCCCACATGGTAGACATTGGCACTTTTTCCTGTGTTTTAGGGCCTGTGCTGATGGAGTCTGTTGAGAAGGCATGGTAAGCGGAAGACAGGGCAGTTGCAGTTGGTGTCAGACAGGGAAGGGAAACAGCCTCAGACCACTGGCACACTCAAACGCCAAAAAAGGAATATCAGCTTACTAGCTGGGTTGTCGCAGAATTGCCTATGGGGCTGAGTCAAGTGTGGGGCGGTCTGAGTATTCTCTCCTTCCCTTCCAGCATGCTCCCACAAACAAGCTGCTTATCGGGCCAGATCAGAGGTGGGGGGGGGGGTCAGAGCATGAGAACGAAGGAACAAAGGAACCAAGATCAAGACCAAGACCAAGACTTTGGCGGTGGCCATTCAGCAATCAGTGTAACTGGAGTCTTGGCACCAAGTGTAACCAGAGTCTCCTCTCTGTGTTGTGTTGTGTAGACGTGGTTCTGGTGTGTGGGTGCAGGATGCGTGGAATGACAAACAGACAGTCATGTTTACTTTTGGACAGTCTCTGCAGTCCGTTTATTGTCGTTTCCATGAAGAGATCTGTTCTGCTTTGCTCTCGTAAAGAAAATGGAAGCGCGCACACAGTCTTACTCATTTAAATCACAATATATACACAAAAACTTAGAAATAATTTGCCTAAAACAATATTTCACTAAGTATAACATGCATACTTGAAAAATATACTCAGACTACCAAAAATAAAGACAGGATTGCAAAAGATCCTGTGCCATCACTTCTTACCTGCTCTTGTAAAGAAAATGGAAGAGAGTGAAGGAACTGATGCAACAGCTTATATAGTACAGAGAATTATGGGCAATGTAGTCCCAGAAAAATAAAACAATTAAATAAACACAACTAAAATAAAAACCAAAATAAAACAGGATTTTGTGTAATTATATAAAGTAAATATATAAACAGAAATATATTACATCAGCAACAGGAGGCATAACGCAGGCCTCTGCCTGAGGGGCTTTGGAATTTGGTTGAGTGAACTTATATTTCTTTTAGTCAGTGTGGCAAGCAAACTGTGTTTGTGGTAGGCTTACGTTGGTGATTTGCTTTGTTTTGTCTTGGTCCATGAGTGGCAGTGTTGGCCAATAGTGAGATTATTTTTATGTTCTCTTTTGTTGGTGTTTATATTTATTCAGGAGTTGCCCCCTTCTCCCATAGTGTTTGTATCTCATCATGCTCTCTCTGTCCCCTTAATGGGTGGGGGTTGGTATTGCTGTGAAAAATATTCACCTGTAACCAGACGTCATATATAGGTGTGTTACACTCTGTCTGATTCTACTTACTCAGTGCCCGTAATCTACAAAGTTGTCACCTGTGTGTATTTGTGTGATATTCTTAGAGGGGAGTGATTCTGATTTACCTGTGTGGTGGCTTTCATACATGCTGAGCAGGAAGAGACTCAGGGGGAACTTTTGGGAAAAGTGCTATTGAGTACTGTGCTTGTATAAACCTGTGTATTTTGAAAAGTACTTATCTGTGTGTGCCTGGTTGTGTCCATTTTTTCAGGTGGATCCAGAACTTAGGGAAAAAGAGGAATTTGTGAACAGAAAATCTCCGCATGTGCAACCTCTACACTTACCCAGCTCTCTCCCTGCTGCCCGTTGTCTCAGGTGGACAGGATAGTGCCGGGGAGCATACAGGTACAGCAAGAACTGGTTTTGGGAATACTGTGGAAGTAGAAGTGAGGCCAGTGACGGGTACCCTCCCAGAAAAACTGTGAATTGGAAGAGCTCACCCAGGAGGAAATGAAACAGTGTAAGTGTTTGAGTATCTGGAAGGGTGAAACTGCAAAGGCAAAGTGCAAGCGGTTCCAGCAGATGGCCCGGTACCTGGGTCATGTGGTCAGTGGTGACGGGGTGTCCATGGATCCTGAGAAGACTGAGGCCATGAAGGTGTGGTAGCAGATGACCACCCTGGAGGAGGTGTGCTCCTTTCTGGGCTATTAATGTTGCTTTGTGTCAGGGGACACCCAAAAGTCTACTGCTGGGGTATGGGGCAACGCCCAAGAAGAAAGTCAAGTGGAGTAACAAGTGTGAGGCATCCGTTATGACCCTGAAGACTGCCTTGCTGGTGGCCCCAGTGCTGGCCTATGCAGACTATACACAGCCATTCCACCTCTACACAGATGCCAACTAACATAGACATGGGGCCATCCTACCCAGGGGCAAGGGGGACAGGAATTTGTGATCACTTATGTGAGCCAGAGTCTCCATGATGCAGAGAGGAGCGATCAGATCAACAGTGTTTTCAAGCTGGAATTGTTGGAATTGAAGCGAGCTCAAATGGGTAGTTTAACCCTTAGAACCCTGAGGGTATTTTCCTGTTTCTGCATTACTTGTTCTTTTCCAATATTTAAAGCCGTATGTGTAATGGACAGGTATGTCATACCCATTTTTCAGCGCAACCCAGCCAATATGATAAAAATATTACTTTTATAATTAAACCAATCATTTGGATGCAGCTGACTCCCCCACTGCAAAAAAAAAAAAAAGAAAATATGTTAGAAAATTTTCTTTCATTTATAATGCAAAAATCCACAGACATACATATTAAAGCTTTTAGAAATCTATTTACAATCACAAGTAAGTCTGTCCCAAGCAGAGTTTATATATTTACAGTTTTTCTCTGCCTGTGCTGTGCTTCAGAACAGTCAAAAGTGCCGCTTATGCACAGCCCCAACCTCACACAATCCTCCCTCCCACACCTCACTCACACACACACAGGATTGGGCTTCTCACACTGGGTCTTTTTTCAGCCTTTTTTACAATCAGAAATAAAAATATATTTAGTTATTTTGACCTTTAAGCAATGCCACTTATAAAAATCAATGCCTTTTTTATAAAGTTCATGA
Organism: Brycinus macrolepidotus; assembly: GCA_037974445.1. NCBI lineage: Eukaryota > Metazoa > Chordata > Actinopteri > Characiformes > Alestidae > Brycinus > Brycinus macrolepidotus. Next base: position 2,709 of record JBBPCZ010130333.1, on the reverse strand, counting down.
CATATGATCACAAAACAAAGCATCTTGTGACATACGAAGCCTCCACTGTCAAACCAAATACATGGATGCTCCAAATGAGCACATACTTTTGTATAAGATGATGTTTTAGCAGTAGTGCACTTTTTAGACTGTTTATGGGGTACACACTTCATGGTTTGTAGGGATGATCGACTACTCCTGGTTTGTGGCACAGGTCAAAGTGTTGGGCTGGCCAGCTCCCATCCTTCAACTTTGACCTGCACCACAAACCTTGCTGGGAACATAAGAGTGTGAATGTGTGGCCCAGGCAGCTAGGAATGGTTGAAGTGGCACAGGTGGGGGCTGTGGAGGACTGGATGGAATGGCAAGAGCAAGATCCTATGTTGGCCCAGGTATGTGACTGGTTGTTGGTCAGTGTGCAGCCCACAGCAGAGGCAAGGATGAACTTGCCAGGGATGGGCCAGTGGCTGCTGGAAGAGTGGAACCATCTGAAATTAAAAAGGGGAGTGCTCCTGCACCATTCACCATTGTGGGGTAAGGAGCACTTGACAGTGGTGGTCCCTGAGGGTGCATGATGTCAGGAGTGGGAGGATTACCATGTGGCCTTGGGCCATGCCCAGGGCAGATATACGACAATGGCCTCGAAGAAGCAGTTTAACTGGCCTGGCATGAGGGGTGACGTGGACTGAGGGCAGGAGGAGTGTGGCAGCTGTAGGGTTGGGATGATGTGGTAGGGGTGAGTGGCTGCCGCTTGGGAGGATTGACACCTGTTACTCCTGGGAGGTCCGCCCAGGGGACATTTACCCATGTGTGCTGGTAGCAATTGACCTCATTTCCTGGTTTGCCTTCATCATGCACACTCGTGATCAGGCATCAGCGTCAGGGGTGAGGCTGATCTAGATGGAGGTCATTCAGTGCTACAGGTACCCCAAGTGAATGCTCTCTGACAACTGTAGGAAGGTACAGACAATGCCTTATCATCTGCAAGGGAAATGGGGCTTGTGAACTGTGGACTGGGACATTAATTAAAATGTTGAATACCCTGCCCCTGGCAGAGCTGGGTCACTGGGTGGAATGGCTACAAGAGCTGGTGCAGGCTTACAACTGCACTCCTACAGCAACTAGCCTGTCTCCCTTCTAGATTATGTTTGGCTGTAGTCCAGCTTCCCATGGACAAGCACGGGGGGCCATGTGATCGGGCCATGGGTGATGCCAGTGGGGAGTGATGCAGAACCATTGGTGTCGGCTCTGGGTAGTGTGTGAGGCCATGGGATGTGGGAGCAGGATGAGCAAGGTGAGCTCCCACTGGCAGAATCAGACATGGGTGGTGGTTAGGCAGCAGGATGGGCTCACCCCGGTGTACCAGATTCAGCCAGAGGGCAAAGAGGGTCCCCTTTGGATGATTCACCAGTGACACCTGCAAGTCTGCTCCCCAGGGTGGATGATTCACCAGTGACACCTGCAAGTCTGCTCCCCAGGGTGGAAGCCTGGACTCCCGGGGGAGTGAGTAACGGGGGGGGGGTGGAGGTCAGCCCTCAACCCATGTCATCTGGAGCTGGAGGTTGGCCAGGCCAGGTGGTGTCCACTGGTGGCTCCAGAGCCACACACACCCCCCCCCACCCCAAGAAGATCGGAGGAGGCCAATCTCAGGGTAAGGTTAGCTCTGCATCAGAAGTTGGGGTAAGTGTTTGGGGCAACTAACAGTTTAGTGGGGGAGAGTGTTGTGACCACCTAGATTGAGGGGAATGCTTTTTGTGTTGTGTTGTTTTCATTTGTATGTGTTTTGTCTGTGTTCTTTCTTTTGACATCATGCTTCCTGGGAGCAGTCCATTCAAAAAACTTCTATAAAAATGTTATTACTTTGCATTTGTTCATTTGTGGTATTACTGACACACACACACTAGCCCAGACTGGCCAGTGCCCAGATTGCCCAGTTCTACAGTGCATAAGTCTTTGCACAATACTCTAGACTCATAGAAAAAAAACAGAAAGGAGTTCTGCATATTTTTGTGATTATCCCACTCTACACACTTGACCCAGCCTGAGAGGAGCTTGTTAATTAGCTAACAAGTTGAATCACGTGTTGCTAGATAAGAGTGTCTGCTAAATGCTGTAAACGTAAACGTAAACATAAATGTAGATGAGACAAAGCACAAAAATATGCCCAGTGTGGGGTCACCAGATTGGGACTGGGAGCCCTTGCCATGGAAGGACCCCATTTGGTACCCCAGAACCATGTTTGTATGTAAGAAGAACCTTTTAAAGATTTAAAGAATCTTAACATAATGTCAAGGTTCTGTACCAGTGCATGGGTTCGAGAACATTACATTATTTGGAGAACCACACATCTCATTTGCAAAAAACAGCTTACTAAAGAACCTTTTTAGATCTTATTTAGATCATGTTTTTTCCCAACCCTGATTTTGGAACGCTCTTACCTGACCTGTGAGCCATGTAAACCATTTGACATTGCCACACAGTCCAACCTGACACTGCAGTGCTCCCAAAACAATCCTCACTTACTGTCTGTCTACTTCATACACACAATTTTAGACGCAAGTTCCTGTGCATTGCGGTTATCTTTTCCCAGGCTGCAGTTTATACTGTTATTGGCCAGTAACATTTATCAAATGTAATAAATATAAGTGCACTCTGAAAACCCTGGAAGTGACTGGCAAGCAAGCAAGACACATCACTGTGTGTGTGTTTGTGTGTGTGTATATATATATA
>JBBPCZ010130267.1:8313-20826 GCA_037974445.1 Brycinus macrolepidotus | reverse complement strand
AGCTGATGTAATGGAACTGGCAGTTAGTGGTCACCATCCAATGACACTGCATTAGTGACGGGTTAAAAAGATGTGGTGGAGCTTCACATGACTTATGGCACTTTTCCACTGGCACAAAGAACCATGCCGTACCGCAAACAACTGTTTTTCCATTACAAATAAAGCGCCCCGTCCTCAAGCTGTCACAGTCCTGCTTGACAGCAGGGCTGAAAGTGGGCCTCAGCCGAGATGGCTGCCTCGCTGCTTTCTGATTGGTCAAAATGTCATCACAACATGAAAATAAGCCACTGTCCATGCAAGAAGAAAACAACAATAGAGATACAAACTAAACTGGGAAGTCAACAACGTACAAGCACTGCTGTCTGTTTGGGCTGAAGATAAATTTCAATGGGAGTTTTCTATGACACTAACAAAGTTATCTTTAACGGCGTGAGAAACGAGAAGGTGATCCAGCACATCGCTAACAAGTTTGCTGGGTTCGGTTTTCATCACATGCCTAAAGAATGCAGAGAAAAAATAAAAAATTCAAACAATACTAGAAATAATAAAAGACCACAAGAGCAAAAGCAGCTCTGACAGAAAAAACTTTCCGCCAGTTCGACTCCATGGACATGTTTTTGGGACGACGAGGAGCCGTAAACTGTGGGGAGAGAATTGAGTCAGAAACAACATTACCGGACTGAGATACACTGGAAAAACAAAGCGTGATATAACTTCCATGCCATCGCAGTGCAGTTTAGGGACAGTATGGTTCCTGTACACCTGTGGAAAAGTGCCTTTAGTATGGTGTGAAGGGGAAACCTGATTGGACGTGACTGTTGTAAATTTGGTGAAATTAAAAAAAAGTGAAGAAAGCAGATGGTGATGCACGAGTATCGACTATAGATACTGTTTATTTCGACAGAGCTGAATGTTGTTTTCTTAGAGTATTCCTTTGGACACGGTGCTGTTCTTACTCCACACTCCTTATCTCCAGTCTGAGAGTAGGTCTTCATTTCTTCATCCATCTCCAAACTCAGCGTTACACTACACTCGGAGCGAGCAGCATGAGAGTCTGTATACAGGAAATTAGTCATTTGGAAAATATTAGTGATGAAAACTGCATTACCCAGATAAAGATGTGATATTTGTGTCCTGTGGAAGGATGTTAGGAAATTAGCTCACTTTGAACAAGAGCCTCAGAACAAACAAAAAAAAGAAAAATCTGCTCCACTCCTGTTTGTTTGAACCACTGTGTACCAGATAAAACGATGGACACATCTGGTGCCTTTTTCTTTCGTGATTTTATTGGACAGATTCTACCCGACTGAGTTCGAAGTGTGAAATGTGTATGTGTGTGTGTGTGTGTGTGTACATGTGCAAATATTCCATGCAATTAATTATAATAGGCATATTTATTTTGATGTACTCTATTAAACAAAGCTATGCTTTACAAGCAAAGTGTGAGTGTCATATTTTTGCTTCGTATGTATTGCGAAGGCACAGGAACAAAACATTTTCACAACTGTACAACTCGGCTCATTCATTCTTCACATAAATGACTGACAGGTACAGAAAGACTCTCGGAGCGGTTCGGAAAATGGGCATCACTGCACTGAGTAGAAAAGAAAGGAACGCATGAGTTTGAAATGACAGCCCTCACAAAACTGACTCTGCACGGCCAAAAATAATATTTTCATCTCGAATCCAGTCCATGCAGCTGGTATTTCCCGTTTTTTTGTACATGCTATTATAAATTTAAAAACTCACTTATAGACATTTTTATTTGTTTTAAGTGAGTTTATCTAGGGAAAATGTCATTTTAATCGCAAATAATTTAGCTTTTTTAAAGAATTATGTTAAAGAATTAAAGAACTGAAACAGGAAAAATGATCTGCCAAGAGACAATTTCTCCAATTATAGATGCTTAAGTAAAACAAGTCTCAACATCAATGTTATAAATACCTATAATATATATTTTTTAAATATCAAAATGAGAAATATTCAATACATCGACTAGATTTAAGATGGTTTCACTTGGCAAGATATGTTTGTTTATTTAATTATTTTTTATTTATTTTATTGATTTTTTTAGTACTGCCTGGATGACTGTCACTGATATTACTTTATTTCCAGCGTCTTCCAGTGTCTATTTTGTTTCTAACCAGAGCAGCCTCCACTGAGAGACTGTCAAAACAATGTCATGCGCTCCAAATGATAATACGTGTAGCAGATTTCTAACATAGGCTCCAAGGAGTTACAACAAGAACACACAAATAATATAAATAAATTCACATATTGTCTCACACACTCATGGTTTTTATGTGTCAAATGCACATGAAAAAACATCTTGATTAAAATGGAGCGGTTGCACACAAATAAAATGAGGTTTTCTTCTAGTTTGCTTGCTTTTGCAGGATATGTGCTTACGTAACACCCTGCATTTATTTAGCAACCACGACAAATTTGAATCCTGTAAATGTATACAACTATATTTGTTCACTACGGTGCGCAGCTCACTGCCTCTAAGACAATGTGTCCATTCCACTTTCTCAGTTAAAATGCTCAAGCGCACTGAAGTCCTCTGGGCTGAAAGGCACCATACTATCCTGAAGACTTCTGCCTGGAGAGAGGAGGGCACAATTACTTTTTCACTTTTACAGACCATGGTAAGCTAAAGCATAACTTGTAAATTTTCAAAATGCACTTTCATTTATGCAAAGCACATTCAGGGCCGGCGCAAGCCTCTGGGGGGCCCTAAGTAGATTTCAATTTGCGGAGGGGCACCACTGATGCTATTGACTATTTTCAGAACTTAACGACTCACATGATAACGGTAATGTGCTATTTAAATAAACCTGAACTTGAACTGCTTTTATGTATTCTTTTATTTCTTTTATCTCTCCCATTATCTTATTCTATTTTATTTTATTTTAGATTTGATTCCTGTAAAGCACATTGAATGACCTTTTGTGTATGATAGTGTGCTATATAAATAAGCTTGAACCTGAACTTGACCACACAACACACACATTATCAATTTTATTTGTATCTATACTGCTTCCCATTATACCAATACCAATTTTGCATCGTTTTTTTCCCTTCTGTGGTTTTCAAAAGGCAGCAAACTCATAAGAGTGATTTTGAAATGAAACAAACCACCAGACAATGCATTTACTGTAAACAAGTTAACTGTTTCAATTGCATATGGTGCAACAGAAGAACAGTCCTATACCAGGATGTGATTTTTGGCACTATGTCATTTTTTGGCTGACTTTCCTGTCGGCATCTAACGTTAGTCTCACTCATGCGCTTTCATCAGACTGCAGTTAACGTTAAAGTGCAACTGTGCATGAACATGATATCAGCTCAGACAGAGGCAGTAGAAATTGGCCGAACCAGAAGTATCAGCTGTTAACATGATATTGCGTTTTTGTATGATTAGCACTGACATATCACAAAAAAAACAACATTTCCAGCTCTCCTGTGCGACTTTACAAGTGCTCTTGGGGGCCCTCTGGTGACCATGGGTGTCCTTAGGCACTTCACTTGCGAAACTTACTTATTTGACACTGATATCATCCATCTCCTGTGGTACGAAGGTACTGGTTTATCTGTGTCCATCTTTTCTGGAGCTGAAAACACAACAGATCAAACTTTATTTAAAACAAAAAAGTACCTTGACTGGCAGTGTTTGACTTACTGCTGGCCCTGCTATCCCACCATCTCTATTACGTGCAGTAAAAGTGAAAGTGACCATTCGGTCATACGTGAACACACCACAGCACACAGTGTGAAATTCTTCCTCTGTATTTAACCCATTCACCAAGTGAAGCAGAGGGCAGCCAGGAACACAGCGCCCAGGGAGCAGAGTGTGGGGACGGTACCTTGCTCAGGGTACCTCAGAGGTGCCTAGCGGTCTAATCCAATATCGGTACCTGATATTGGATTGGATAACATACTCCTAACCACTATTTGTGTTACTAATAATTCACTTAACTGTAAGTTATTTATCTATAGTATTTATATCCCAGGATTTGTGTATCTAGCATTGTGTATTTCACACAGAGTATTTTTTGCAGTTTTTATCTGACTTTTATTTTAGACTTTATATTTCACATTGTTCTTGTCACTGTTCTTGTCTCATAAACAGTTTCCTCCGTGATCGATGAAGTTTTCTGATTCAGATAATAAGGAATTTGTCCCCTCTTTGCTGCAGTAACTGCCTCTACACTTTTGGGAAGGATTTACACTAGCTGTTGTAACATTGCTGTGAAGATTTGATTACATTCAGCCACTAGAGCATTAGGAAGGTCAGGTACTGATATTGGATTAGTTGTGGTTCATAAAAGCCACTTTAACTCATCTCAAAGGTACTGGATAGAGCTCCTTCACTCCAGAGAGTGAAGATCTGCTCTATAATCAAAAGGTGATCTCACCTATGCCGACTCTTAGTGTAAAGTGACCATTTGTCATTCGTGAACACACCACAGCACACAGTGTGAAATTCTTTCTCTGCATTTAATCCATTCACCAAGTGAAGCAGCGGGCAGCCAGGAACACAGCACCTGGGGAGCAGTGTGTGGGCACAGTACCTTGCTCAAGGGAACCTCAGTGGTCTCACTAGCAGTCCTGGGATTCGAACCCATGACCTTCAGATCACAGGGCCAACTCCCTAACCACAAGACCACCAGCTGACTCACGGTTTTGACTCTAGGCTAATGTGTGGCTGCTCCCATTAGCCTAGAGTCATTTTATTAGCAATGTTTATTCTTTTTTACAGAGATTATACGCTTGCACGACTGAACATCTGTTAAAAGGGAAGCCTGAATATGTATAGTGTACTTAATCGCGACTGAAAATATAAATACAGCACAGTTAGGGCTACACAAGCCATTGCCAGAGGGGACAACTGGACGCTCACATGCATTGACTTGACCCAAGAGCTTCCCCATAAGACGTCAGCTGCGGAATATTTACCATCAGGGGGGCTGCTGTAGTAGTGGCCGAAGGCGACGTCCTTTGGGATGTCAGGATACAGGTAGAGCAGAGGGCTTTCCGGGATGTTCCTACCAGCCATTAGTGTGTAGGTCCGGATCACATCAGGGAAAGAGAGACTGACGAGATCGGCTTTAGTGTAGGGTTCCACTGAGTGCGTCTTGGCTTCACCTGTTTCATACACATTCACAATCATACACACCGTTCTTTGTTAAGTCAGACCAGTGCAATATACATTAATGGTGTGTCCAAACAGGTGAACTAGGACAGCACTTGATGAAGGGCATCAAATGGGCTGACTTTGAATAAGGTATTCATGGAAACAGTAAAGGGGCATTTGGCAGACGTCCTTCTCCAGAGCGACTTACGATAATTAGTTACAGGGACAGTCCCCCTGGAGACACTGAGGGTTAAGTGTCTTGCTCAAGGACACAGTGGTAGAAAGTGGGGGGGTTTGAACCTTTGTGGTCATCAGGTTCACAGGCAAGTGTTTTACTCACTAGGCTACTACCAGCATCACGTCTCAGTCTCTACAATAATGGTCAAAGTATAATATATTACTGTAGTGAGTTTTTGTAAAATTGCATAATTAGTGATGTAAGGGGACCTGGTCTCCAAAGCCCACCCCTCCAAAGTACGATCCCCGCAGTAAGTGTCCTTTCTACACTACCAAGAGTTTCACTGAATCACAGAGATGCTATAAAGTGTATATTAGTGCACATATGGTTTCACTCAAAAACACACATGTATGTACTGACACTCACGTACCATTGGGCAACTGGTTCACCCACGTTATGGTGATGCCTCCTTCCCTACACGTCTCGCTGAAGCGCAGTAGAAAAGTGCCTGAACATTTATCACTTAACAAATTCTTCTCCTTCTCCTTATTAATAAAGCCTATGATACACCTGCGCATGTACAGAACAAAACAAAGGCAGAGAACAGCATTACAGATACAAAACTGTCAGTAAACTTGACCACTCATTCTGTTCTATTACTGAATGGGGACACAAAAGATTTTGAAATAAATATAGATGCAAAAATGCAAATAAATGCCAAACTAATCCTCCATATTTAAAGCACTTTCAGGTTTGATATACTTTTTGTACTTTAACTTACTTTACCAAGGATACCTCTGTTACTGGTATTTACATAAAAATGTGTATTAAAATAATCAAGATTCAAGATTCGAGAGCGATTGAATCTTTCATAAAATGTCATTTACTTCATAAAACACCAGTTGTCACCTTGGAAATACTAGCATAAGCTATTTATTGATAATCATGTCAAAATGTTTTTTTCTTACCCGTCATTCCATAGGTTAAGTAGGCATCGTTTAATGAGGTCCAGAATACTGTCGACCCACAACCAGAAAGCAATTCCCATCTCACTGGCAGGCTGAGAGAAAACAGAGACTCTGGATGAATATTAACCAGGGGGAATCCCTCTGGGATTTATAGTAATTTCTGAAAACTGAAAAAATATCTATCAAAACCCTGTTGAAACCACTCATTTTGATTTAATAGAATAAAAAATACTAAAATACTTGTCTGTAACAGGCATCAAATTAAACATAGAAGGTATTTTACAAGCTTCAGATGTTCATGTTTATCTAGGATGTCCAAAAATGTGTGAGGCTATTAGTTTCACAATAAAATACCACAACATTTACATTTATGCATTTGGCAGATGCTCTTGTCCAGAGTGAATTCAGTCTGTTACAGACACGGGCAAATGATGTGTTGGGAGTCTTGCCCAGGGACTTATATTGGTGTAATGTGGTGTGTTTGTCCAGGCAGAGGACTGAAGGACAGTGTACTGTGTGGAAGGCAGTGGTATTAATACATGACTATAATCCCCCAAAAGTGCACTAGCAGAAATTAGCATTATTGCATAAGTGTGTTTTTTCCTTGTTTTTGAATGTGTTTTGGTATTTTTTGGCACAAACTGAAGGTCCAGCTCTAATAGTCACTACTTTAATATTAAATCAAAGTCAAAGTTAACTTTATTGTCATCTCAGCTATATGCATGTATAAAGTGAGATGAGATGTTTTTACCGAGTACAAAAAAACATGGAATCCACATATAAAAATAAACTTTAAACTCTGAAGTAGAAGTAAAAAATGTGCAGTTTAGTACAAAGGGAATTTTTAACGTTCAAAAATTGTGCCAATGTTGCATCAGTGGTCAAGTTGAAAGCAAACAGAATACTGGAATGTAATTTCTGTGATTAATACGTGCAAATGATCAGCAGCAGTTCACTATAAACACACAGTCAATCTATGAAAACACAGTAACTCAGACAGTATTTAAACACAAATGTAACACAAATGTGTTTTGTGCATGCAGCCGTATGTCCATCATAAGAGAGTAACATGTAAAGTGCAAAGGTGGAAAGTCGAGTCAGTTCTCACTTCAGGTGTATGTGACGGTATATTCATTTATTTGGAACTGCTGCTGAGCTTTTGCTGATCTTTTGCACATATAAGGCACACAATTACATTTCAGCATTGGTGCTTTTCACCTGACTGCTGATCCAACATTTGCACAATTTTTTGGCCGTTAAAAATGTACCTTGTACCAAACTGCACATTTTTACTTTTAGTTTAGAGTATGTACTTATAGTTTATTTATATATGTGTCCTGTGTCCTTTTGTACTCTTGCCTGTGAACCTGATGACCACAAAATCGCGGGTTCAAACCCCAGCTTCCTACCATTGTGTTCTTAAGCAAGACGCTTAACACGCAGTGTCTCCAGGGGTACTGTCCCTGTAACTAATGATTGTAAGTCGCTCCGGATGAGGGCGTCTGCCAAATGCCCCTTTACGTCTTACTGTATACGTGTATATAGCTGAGATGAAAATAAAGTTCACTTTGACTTGACTTTCAGAGGGAGTCGAGAGGCAGGAAGTGTACTGAGGAATCTGATGGCTTGTGGGAAAAAGCCCTCACACAGTCTGGCCGATCGGGCTTTCATGCTGCGATACCGTCTGCCAGATGTGAGCAGTGTGAAAAGCACTTTCTGTTTTACATATAAAGTTTACAAATAAAGTTTACATATAAAGTTACAGGCACAGCACTGCACTGCTGAGACACACTCCAGCTCCACAAAGCCACACGCAGGTTATGCAGAACAGACTGTATACCCAATATCTGTCATTTTAGCCTGAGGAAAGCTGCCGGTCTACACCCGCCACATCACAAGTCCACCCACTTGCTTATTCTCTAATCTGAACTCTCATCTGTACGTTTCGACAGTACCAGTCTCCGTCAGTCAGTCTGTCTCTCAAAGTTTCGTTTTCTCAGTAACCTCTCCAGATTGGCAGAAGTGAAACGTTGAGGTGTTGGGTTAGTGAAAGGACAAGAGCCGGGTGTGTAGTATTGTACTCTTACCCTACTGAACTTATTCCAGGAGATGAGCGCTTCAGGATCTCCTTGAGCTTCCGGACCTGTAGATATATGGATTTTTTTAAAAACTATGGTATAAGGATTCATTTTTTACATGAAAAACAACTAATTTAATTTTCTTTATCTCATATAAATGTGAATGCTTAATTAAAGTTCCTTCGGTTACCATCAAATAACAATTCAGGATGTGTTTCTCTAAATCTTAATCCCGAAAAAAATTCTCTGGGTCATTAAATGTGTTTTAAACAGAACAAGCATAGAAAGGAAAGCAAGCAATAAAATCAATATATAAGAATAAAAGTAAGATTTCATATAAATAAAGTTAAACACAAGCAAAGAAAGCAATATAAAAGAATACAGATAGAACTGATATTTCTGCAAGTATTACAAATAAAAGTAGAGTAACTGATTAACTGAAGGCAGTGGGAAGCATTTTTGAGCTTCTTTTTAAAATGGGCAACAGTTTTAGAGAGAAATCTGATTTGAAGCTGAAGCTGGTTCCATTACTTAAAGTCATTTCACCCTGTTTAGTTTTAGATCTGGGCACCGCTAGCTGACCAGCTCCCGTTGATCTAAGAGACTTTCCAGCGTGATCTTCATCAATCTCAGAGATATTGTTCCTAATTGGAAGCCAGTGTAAGGACCAGAGGACTGGAGTAATGCACTCTTTTTCTTGGTTGCTGTTAGAATTCTAGCAGCAGCATTTTGAATATGCTGTAGCTGTCTAATGGTGTTTTCAGGAAGGCCCATGAGAGGAGCATTGCAATAGTCAACCCTCCAGGATATGCAGGAGAGAATAGGTTTCTCCAAATTTGCTTTGACACAAAATCTCCAATCTTAGCTATATTCTTGAGATGCCAGAAAGCTGATTTAGTTACAGCTTTAATGTAGACACTGAAACTATGATCCCTGTCCATAATTACACCAAGATTGTTGGTGTGGGTTACAGTTTTTACTGCCCTGAATTCCAGATCTAAGTACTAAGCTGCAGTCACACTTCTTTGTTCCTAAACAGAACTAGCTTCGTCTCGTCTTTGTTTAACTGAAGCAAATTTTACTGCATCCAGACATTTACTTTTTCATCTTGAATGCGATACAGCTGAAAACACTTTGTGGGCAGAGTGCTGAGAGTGAAAGTAGACGGCTTAAGATTATTAGTTCTAAGTGTTGTGCTGTGAATAGCAGCAAATTGAGTCATGAAGGCATTCTTCATTTATCCTGTTTAAGATTTTGTTAGGTCACTGCCTGACTGAATGGAGCTAATGCTTTGTCTGACATTTTCAATTTTGTGATTGGAAAAAAGATTGTACTTTTTAGCTGATAGAAACTCTAGAGGTAGCTGCTTAGGGGATGTGTTAACCTACGCACATCAAAAAAGAGCAAGAGTGCTGTTAATGTTCCTGTAATGATCTGATTCGCTGTTGCTGTTACATTTCTCCACAGTCCTTTCTGTTTACCAGAAACCACTTTAGTCTTCACAGGTGCTTTATCATCAAAGACCCTGAGAACTTTGGAGTTAAACTGACTAGGTAACACAGACATGGCTTCATAAATAGTGTACTGTTGTTCCCATTAATGTACCTCTTTTTGACAATTTTAGATCTAGTTTGGGTGTTTGAAACAACCAGCCCATTAAAGAAAACACAAAAATGATCACTAACAGCAGTATGATCATTGACACATTTCATAGAATTTATCAGCAAAGTTTGGACAGTATTTTGATGGCCTGTAGTTAACAACTAGTAAAATTCTCGGAGAGCTTTTTATCCCAGTACAGAGATATTCAAGGGAATTAACCCCACCGAAGGATTTCTGCTTGCATTAAAACGTGTCTTTAAATAAAGCAGCTACACCCCCACCTTTCCTGCCAGCTCGAGAGAGATTTAAAGTGAAAGTTGGGGGTTGTACTGATTCAAGGATGACTGTTGCACCGCAGTTGTTCTCCAGCCATGTTTCAGGTAAAAACATAAAATCTAATTGGTGTGAAGAAACAAAATAATTTACTAAAAGTGACATGTTGGCGAGCGATCTAACATTAAAACTGCTAGATTTAGCCTGGAGAAAGGACTTAAAACAGTCTGAGGTTGCTGGATTAAACAGCCTTTAACAAACCTTTAAAAAACATAGCTTTAATAAGCCTTTATAAATCTTTTTGTGCATTAAGATCAGGTGTCATGAGACGTTTACGCAGGTGTCATGAAGCCTCACAAACAATGACCTTCAATGAAGTGTTATCAGGATTTCTATTTTTAAATGGCCTTAGCTTTTTTGTCCCAGTAGGGTGGTGTAATGTTAGTGGTGGGCCAGGAAGGGACAAAACATACATAAATAAAGAGGTTAGGTAGGTTTTAAATTGAGGCTTTTTTTAAATACTACTACACCACAACATTAAAACCAGTGAATGTCTTGTCCACCATTGAAAGCACCTATAATGGGCACATGAGCTTCAGAACTGAACCATGGAGCAATGGAAGAAGGTAACCTGGTCTGATGAATCATATTTTCTTCTACGTCCATACCTTGATGAGAGTTGTTTTGGTGGGACCCACACAGTATTAGGCAGGTTTTAATGTTATGGCTGATTGATGTGTACATCAGTGTTACATATCAAGTACATAGATACAAGTACATTTCCCCCTCACCCCAAATGTAGTCCATCACCCAAGATATCTCACTTTTATGTCACCATATTTATATTTTTGCATTATTTGTGTAGTGTACTTTTTATACTGTACTGTTGCATTGTGTAGCTTTTATTTTATTCTATTGTTTCTGCTGCTCTTACCTTTGTTCTGCCCACTTTCTACTGTAACAATGCAAATTTCCCTCTAGTGGGACTAATAAAGGTTTATCTTATCTTATCTTTTAGCCATTGCTTGTTAGCTACACTTACCTTGTAGCTCCAGTGTAAAACTATAGAAGTAATCATCGGACACCAAACATGTCCTGACTGATTAACTGAATATTACTTATCCACTACTGATCTCTATTACATGCAGTAACATACACCTAACCACTATTTTTAATTTTTGCTGCTCTTATCTTGTACTGTTCACTTTCTCCCGTGACAATGTAAATTTCCCACTTGTGGGACTAATAAAGGATTATCTTATCTTATCTTATCTTATTTGTGTTACAAGTAATTCACTTAACTGTAAGTTTTTTATCTATAGTATTTATACGCACCATTTGTGTATAAAGCATAGTGTATTTTATATGAATTTTTTTTTCTGCAGAGTTTTTACTGAATTTATTTAGACTCCATATTAAGCGTGACTGCATTAATCACACAGTTGTTCTCCTTAAGTTTTTCTTATTTTTATTTGTATTGCTCTTGTCTCTGTGTGTCTGAGCAGTCATAACATAAGCAATTTCCTCCAGGATCAATAAAGTTTTCTGGTTCTGATTCGGATTCTGAACTTCATTTTAAGTCGGGGAGGCAGACATTTACACAACCCACTTAAGTAATCCAGCACAGTCCAGTGCACGAGACTCACCGAGCAGTTTGGCAGCAAGCATGCTCAGCTGGTCTGCGTTGAGGCCTCTCTTAGTGACAGAAGAAAACTGCCAGCTCAGAACCTTCGCCAGGTCGCCCCACTTCACCGGAGAGGGGTTCAGGAAAAATGACAGGTTCTGAAATAGAGTTGATTCATTTTTTTTTTTTTTTTCATTTTTCAAACATTTCAAATGGAGTAGAAGAGTTTTATCACAGTTCACAGTTAGATTGGGCGATATGGGATTTTTAAAAAAAAAAAATCACCGTCAGATTTGGGATATTTTCTTCAGATTTTTTTTTTAATTACAGTAACTGATGTACTCAATAACCCCTATTTTAACCAAGAAAATGCCAGAGCCACTTTTTAGCAAAACTTAAAGGATCCTGAATGTAGTTTACACAGAGTAATTGTAGTCATAGGTCTAGGAAAATTAACCAAAACAATACACTAACATTATATACGGGTTAACCGTGTTTAAAAATGTCTTTATTCCAGTTTTTCAAAATGATTGTCATTGTTCTGGGCCTAATCTTTTTTTGTACATGATTATGAAGAGTTCAGCTGTCAGTAGCATGAGCTCCATAAGGTGAAGCGCAGACATCCTGAATTCCACATGCCATCAGAATGAACA